>DWFO01000298.1:0-22287 GCA_018246595.1 Mimoniades nurscia nurscia
TACATAGAACTGCTAATTAAGACCTGATTAATCCCTTAATAAACGTTTAGTTATTATTGTAGTATATATTAGTTTATAACGTATATTAAAAAAAAAATCATAAACTATTTATGCAGTGTGTTGTAGTAAGTAAATAATTTTTTCTTTGTGTGCCGCCAAATTTTGAAATCGTTAAATATGTGCCGCAACAAAAAAAGGTTGAGAATCACTGTTCTACATTTATCACTCTCTTCATACATGCACGCCGGTTTCGGTGACTTCAAATATTTATATACCTATAGTTAAATATGCGGGAACAAAAGGACATTTTTAAATCAATTCTTTTTAAATAAACTTAATTGAACAAGAGATGAGATTTTTTTATTACAAGTATAACGATACCGGGTATATCATTGATAACTTAGACATTGATATCGAACTGAGACAGCGCTGACGGATGATGTGCAAAAATTTACAGTTTAAATAACACACTGTCTATTAATTTTATTGTATCATAGGGCCTTACTGCGGCAAACTCTTCATCCGGTAAATTTAAATTAAGGTAAAGATACCTCAGTTACCGATATTCAGCTAAAGCAATATTTTTAACCCTCTCATTCTGTGAGGAGGCCCATGTTCCAACAATGAAACGATAAAATGGGTTGGAAAAAAAATATTAATATTTGATATTGCTCTGATCCTAATCTTGTTATAAGTAATCCTACATTACGTAGCTACATATCATTTGCAATCCTTCGTGCAATGACTGCAAGGTTTATTTATCAAAGAACAAAGTTGCTTGATAACATTTTAATATTGTAGCTCAGTTAAATTTGAGTAACTATGAGTCTAAAGCATCAGTGTAATACTTTTAGTATCCAATGTACCTACGAGTATCTTGCGCTTGCTCACCTATTTCGCACGTGAGGAAACCTATTCTACAGCGCAAACAGCGAAGTAACATGAAACACGCCGGAACAAGCCTTTACAACGGATCCTTGAGTATACAAAATGTAATTAATTGTTTAAATTTTCGATATCGATATCATATTAAAGTTTAGAATCTTGTAAACAAGTGAAAACTATAGTGAAATTCAATATTAAATCTAGAAAGCGCGATGTTGCTACATTTAAAACTACCATCCAATCGTTTTACACAACTTGTTAATACTATAACTACACATTCTAGTATAAAATTTAATGTTACTAATAGAATTATTTATGCAAACCCTTCTAAAACTATTCAAACTTATTGTTATGTTAAAAACTATTAGGTACTACTAAAGAAACTTTATGATCTACTTATTAATAGTCCTTTTCGAAGCATATTGAGAATCCTAAAGACGCTGGCGACCACCCTTAAATGCCATCTGTCCGTTTGCTACTTTGTATTTAAAAAAATGCAGAATAGCATAACATTTAACAATCAAAAAGTGTTTAAGGTATAAGAAGATATACGTACATAAAAGAAAGGAAAAATAGTTATGTTATAAAACAAAACCGTGCGTTAAGTATCAGTTTAATATAAAACCGACTGCTTAATGTAGACGGTTGGAAAACTTTTATGCTCTAATTATTATGAATCTCACGCTTGTTGGCTATCGCTAACAATAGACGCGACAATCTAACCTTTACTTGACACGAACATTGATGGTCGCGTCGAAGGAACATGCGCGTATTCACCAATAAACTTTACACAAAATAAAATTTAACCGCTCCACAAATTATTTTCGTTCCATTTATAATTGAAGATAGCGGCAAATGAGCAGGAACTAGCTATAGACAGCGGCTGCCGCCTATGGAAATTTGTAAGCGATTTCCAACAGACCTAAGTGAATACTACAGACAGTGTCAGTTAGTCCAATGACTATAAGTATACAATGAGATTATAATTTATAAAATGGTGACGGTATATTTGATTAACGTTTTTTTTGGGGCTAATATAAGAGAAATCCAATACTCCGTGTTGTACGAAGCGCGATGATGTATACTTAAAGAAAAATTGAAATAATAAAAATACATAAACACTCACCAAACTGCTGTTGCCGTACAACGTGTCGTAAGATTCCCCTTTAGACGAAACGTTCCGCAGCTTGCATGGCTTCTTTAGTGGCGGCGGTGGTTGCCCGTGCTTGGGCGAACACGTCGGCTGGCTACCAACACCGGCCGCGATACCGCCGACGTGATTGGCGTTACTCTTGTTCTCTTTATCCTTCATCAACTTGCTGTTGTGCGTGAGACTGTTCTTGGTGAAGTTGCCAAGATGTTCAAACATGTTTGACAGGTGTTGGGACATCATCTTGGCCTCGTCTCTGCAGCTGAATGTAATGCTCAGCCGTACTCCCAGCGCATTCGCATGACTGTTCACACGAAGTGTTCTGTTAAATCTGGTTTTCTAACATTAATCAAATAAATTAGCTGACGCGTGTCGTTTACTGCAGTTATTATATATGAAAATTCGTCTCTTGAAATTGATCATAAAGGCATGATTTATTTTGAAAACGTATTTCATTATAGGTAGTAATTTTATGTTTATACTCGTACATAGAATAGAAGTACATACGTAGTGTTTATAAAGTACAACGTATAATTAATGTACCAATCACAATGAACTGACTTTTTAGATTTGGAATATTTGGAAAAGCACGATACAAATTAAAACAATTAGATTAAAACGCGGACTCTGCGAACGCGGACGTAAATTTTATATTATCGATACCATATTGAAACTACAATTTCAAATATATTTAAGCGGAAGATATGACTCCATTTGTTGAACTTTATCAATGTGGTAATCAAACATGTCACATTATTCTTCGAACATTGGGGACCAGCTTTGTTTCAGAATGAAGTATTACCGGGTAAGGAATATAGTGAGACCACGCCATACCGTGATCTACCAGATTACGTGTAATTCGGGGTTTTATGAATTAACAATTTTAATATACTGTCAAGTCTTCTCTAGCTTTAACTGTATCCAACTTTGTTTAAGATCACTGATCATCTGTTTTTTAACCTAGAGAATTTGTATAATAATCTAGCATAATTTTGTATAATAATCTAGCATAAGTCGCCTGCAAGATAAAATATTATCTGGAGACCCACTCATGTTCAGTAACAAGGATCTGCATAAATACTAAATAAATCAAAAAATCTTTTTTTAAGGTTTGATTGAAAATGTAAACAAAAGTCGTCACAAACTCCCGCATTCCAACATCAGATAGTAGTCGTCAATATTAATTTTATTTCATATTTAATACTTGCAAATGAATTAAACACAAACAAGCTCAACCCACAATACCGCTGTTAGAAAGTTCAACGTTAGCAGTTTCTGCAATAAACGCACCCCAACCGCTGAGCACTTGCGTGAAATCTGGGGTGACGTACAATGACACTGATAGTGTCACGTGTCACGTGTCTCCGCCGATACTTGTGTAGTGAGAAGTTACGAGTGACACACCTGCTTGCACAAGTTTGGATATTCTAGTATCGCAGAGTGCTCGTATAAGTGTCGTAATGATTATTTAATATTGAATACCGCTGTCAGAGACTTTCTTCAAACGATTCCGTGTTTTTTTATTCGCGAATTTCTAAATTGTTAAGTATATATATGGATACCTATGTACATACATAAATTGTACCTGGTATGCATAAATTAATCACTATAATCTATAGATTATGGTAGCAAATGTTAATACTTCATAACGTGTGTTCTAACGAGCAGTAATAAAATAAAACATCATCACGTCTGTAATCCCCGAAGAGGTAGGCAGAGGAATGTAGAACACGCCCACGTTTCACCAGTTACGTTTACATCCCACTATGGAATAGGTGGTGAGCCCTATGCCATACACCGGGCACATATCCAAATTCCGAGCCACTACTAGAAAATATAAATTAGAAAAACTTAGTTGGCCCAACCCGGGAATCGAACCCGAGACCTTCCGATCGGCAGTCGCACTTGTAACACAATATAAAAAAAGTGCGCGAATGAATTGATTAAATTGAATCAATTCCTTGATAACATAGTGTTGAGACTCTACTTAGTTAATGTATTTTCAATGTTTATATATTCCTTAGAGTTTCGAATTGAATAAAATAGTTTGGTTTAGACTGCTTGCATATATCATAAGCTTTTTTTATGAAATATATTTTATTAGTACTTTCAATAACATCAATTGCTTTAATAATGATCGTTCAATTGCTTCAATAATGATCGTTCAATTGCTTCAATAATGATCGTTCAATTGCTTCAATAATGATCGTTCAATTGCTTAAATAATAATCGTTCAATTGCTTCAATAATAATCGTGTTGGTTGCAAGTGTGACTGCCGAACTGTCCTGCCGATCTGTCCTGGGTTCGATTCCCGAGTCGGGCACTACAAAATTTTCTAACTTAGATTTTCTAGTAGTGGCTCGGAGTTTGGATATGTGCCCGGTGTATGGCAATAGGCTCACCACCTATTCCATAATGGGACGTAATCGTAACATGTGAAACATGGGAGTGGTCTACATTCCTCTGCCTACCTCTTCGGGGATGACAGGCGTGATGTCACGTTCAATAACATCAATTAAAATTACAACAATTAAGGCACACTGAAAGTGGGGCTATCTAAGATAAATAGCGGTCACAATGACAATAAACTTTTATAAGAGCAATATATAGGTACCCTATGTATACAACCACTTATTCGGTATGAAAATCCTCGTTTTGTGTTATAGAACAACAGGCAGACCGCTTAGAACAATACAGGTTATTTTTAACATACATGAATGTTTCTATGTACTTCATAGTCTGCCCCAATCAGTAACATACTGAACGTATTTGTTGGAACAGTGCATGTGCCAATTTACCTGCCTACAGTATCGCTTCGGCCGCATAAAGATATTTATGTACCACAGTATGTATGTAACAGTACGGTTGCAACCCAGCACAAACTGGCTCTATCAATCGTATTGTTATACTATGAGGCTACAATAAAAAAATACATCAGTCTTAATTTATTACTACCGGTACGATCCTCAGTAGGCGCCCGCACTTCCATTGAAACTGTAGGTAGTATCGCATCGGATAGCTCTAGAACACTTTGTTACCATGAGTTTTTCCTTCAACGTAAGGTTTTTGTAACAAAACGTTTCAACCCATCACAAATCCTTTTATATTTCGGTGTAACAAACGCTAATCCTAATCATCATCCGATTGAATGGGCGACCGGCGTACCTACTCTCCGAAATTACCGAACCCTGTGAAAAGAAAGTTCGATGAAAAATAATGAGACAATATTTTTGTGTAGCCAAAACAAAGCCTCTGTAATAATAGGTTTTCCAAGTTCCGTCAAAGAGACCGAGGGGTAAACTTGGCATAAACTTAGCGCCTTATCTTGTCCAAGTTGTGTGACATTTATCCACTTTGAGTACGAACATCGATTGGGATCAAATGTTGTCACGTACTGTGTTGAAAAGAGTCGCGTTTAGACATGTTTCTGTCAAAAGCTTTCGCGGAATAATGAAAACATTATGTACTTTTCTTGTTATCCCCAATTTTATTTCATAACTAATCATTCGTCACTCGTAACTTATAATCCCTAAGTTAAACGCTTATTGTGATGACGTGGTTACGTTTCTTTTTTTTTATTTCGGCTTTTTATCAACGTGAAATACAGATGGATCAGGAATCTAAACGTGCCCAAACCGCACTGGAGCCGTAACTTAGAAAATGCGCCAAATCACCGCAATGAATAAATTATACACATTAATACCTTCGTACTTTAACCACTTTTGTGTGACTATGATATAGGTACCTGCGTATATATTAATATAATTCGTAGAAATCAATCCGCCAAACCCCGATAATTTGCTAATACCGAAAGTGTTAGTTACTTGATCGAGATATTAAATACATTAAACTAGGGGAGCATACCGGCAACTTAATTACTTGACCGAATAACTATTGGCGTGAAACTTCCCAACACGCTAAAATTTAACCCAGTTAGTAACACAGGAAATGGCTAGACGGTTTTCAGTACGACTTTACATATACATTTATACATATAATAAAGTTAATTTCGAGGAAAATTCATTAATAATGTTCCAATTCAGATTAGATGGCATATAACATAGAACGAAACTATAAAAAATCAAATTAGTTTATTAAAATATCTAATATTTATCAGCGCTCCTTTTGTCATTCCAATATCGAACAGATTTATTTATTTATTCTTTATTTACACCTTACAAAATAGTAAAGGATAAAAAGGCGGACTTAATGCTAAAAGCAAGCCTCCTCTAGGAATGAAGAAGGTATACTTACGAGTATAAGAAAAATATCTAAGTCTTTATAAAATGCGTTGAAAATTACATTGCATTGAAAATTACATTACATTGAAAATTATATTACATTGAAAATTACATTGAAATACAAATTGAAATTTTTATCACTATTTTTTCTGCTAGACTGTAATGCTGAATTGGTGCATTGTAAGCGGGCTGGAAATACATAGTAGCAGTCTCCTGAGGCATTTAATATGAAATATGGACTGATTCTCGTGCTGTTCGCTTTAGCTTAGACGTAAAAAAATAAATATTCTTTATTCAAGCAATGCATTCCAACGGGATTTGACAAATCTTAATTAACGAGAACCGAGACCCCGGTAACTTACAGTCTAATCGGATAAGCTTAAAAAGTTCTTTGATTTTACTCAAAAACAGTGTTAAGTAAAGAAATTTCTGTTTGAACAAAAAGCTGAAAGAATTTTCAGTTTGAGTTTCGTATGTAGTTAAAGAATTTGTTAGGGATATCTCAGAAGAGAAATTATTATGTTTCACAAATACTAGTCCTATATTTTTCACTAGGTGTTACCTGGGGCGTCGATCGTTCTCTTGTGGTAATAAGCGATTTTCCTGCCAACAAAAAAACGTATTGTTTCTCGAAACTTAGTATGAATTACCATCAAGCTAAACTATAAGTTATCAGTAATTAGATTAAAAAAAATCCTTAACATAGTTGCTATGCGCCACTTAGCCCACATAATTGCCTTACAAAATGCAATATTTTCTATACATACATTTTTTTATATGATCACGCTTATATTTCCCCAAGGGGGACAAGTGTAAGTGTAAGGCACCCCCACAATCCATCTGTCAAATACTACGTCCCACCATGAAGTAGGAGAGCTTATTGCCATAAATCGGGCACAAATCCAAACAAATATAAATAGTTACGTAAAATATAATGTTACGTAGAAATACATATAGATATATGTAGATAAAATTGAAAATTCAAATTACACCGGGGAATTGAACCCGTTTCTTCTCGATCAGCAGTCACACTACCATGAAGGCTGCCTGGCAGGCAGGCAAAGTAATTACGACATTATTTCGACCTAGGGATAATATGATCAAACGAAGATTCCAATGTAACTTATTTTTACATATATAAAAGTAAAATGTACTAAGCATCATGTCTCATATAGAAAAATAAAATGTAGTAGGGGTTCCAACATTACGAAGGGATTATCATAGTGATTGACAAATTACATTTAGAACAGACCCTTTCCCAATTGAATATCTTCGGCCCTTATTTAAACCGGTTTCTTGTGAAAAAGAATCTACTTAAAATGTTCATTGTCTTCAATAAATAAATTACACTTTAAATGCTATGAATTGCCTATTTAGTACGCAATTCTGAAGCACTGATAACAAATTAACATTGTGCTGTATAAAAGTACCTACCTACCTACTCTAGATATATTTTTTTTATTTTCACATAACTATTTTGACACTCGTCTTCGAATAATAACAAATATTATAACAATTATTTTTATTTACTCATGTCAAAATTATCAAACGTTAATGTTTCATGAATGAATGTTTGAAGCAATACAGGGCATAAATGAACACTAAGTGGCAAAGAAATTCTGATCTGCGCCGTTGTTAAGCATAAATAAAAATGTAGGTTTACGAGTAAGCTAACGGTGAGCTTAACTAGCTTATGCATAGAGCACACGAATACTTCAATTAGAAGAACTGATATAATAACCTGTTCTGTGATGAAATATCTTGCTGCGGTTTTAATTCTTTTTTTTGTTTGTACCCCACTTTAAAAATATTTGGTTTGTATATAAGTTATGTACCTGATTTGATATTTAATTGTATTCTTTTAAATGTGTCATTAATGTCACACAGTACGTTTCGAAAGCTGTGATGTTCTGGTGGTTTAAAATTCAACCTCTCATTACGGTCATTCCGGGTCCAATCCTTGGCGTTCACTTCTTTAAAAAAAATGCGTTTTTAAGATTAAAACATTACTTGCTATAACGATGAAAGAAAACACGAGGAAATCTGCATACGTTAGAGTTGTTTTAAAAAAATGTTATCTTAGGCGTGTAAAATCTACTAACCCACACTTTACCAGCGTGGCAGACTTCACTTTACCTTAACCCCTCATTCTGAAAGGCGACATGTACCTATCCAACAGTGGAACCATTAAAAAATAAAAAAGTTGATGATGAATATACCTTGTGTTCTTTGCAAGGGAACTTGGCACATTTACGCAATTTTAAATTTTCGCAAGTTATAGTATTATAATAAATGCAATTTAACCTGCTACAGCAATGTATCCTGTTATTTTAATGTTAATTTACTTCCAATTACACATGCAAATTACTATAATATTATACCAATAATACATCTATATATTAATCGTAATAATACTACACATAAGCGCCGAAACCTTCGCGGTGCACTATCTTAAGTTTCCTTCCTCGATCCCTACATAAAATACGATCGCGGTGAAATTTATGAGGAAAGTAATAAATCGAACATCGAAAATTCATATATTTGCTAACGCTACGAAACCGTAATTGAGTGTAAATTGAATGTCAAAGTGTTTGTATATTTTACACGCTCCCATGAACACTCAATACTTCATAACGTTCCTGTCTTTTTCAGGTTTATATTATTGGTGAAAAGGCGTAATTTTTTTTCATATTTATTTACTATTCCGACATTTTTAGCTATTCTCCTTAAACTTCCAAGTTCCTCATGATTGAACACAAATATCCATCATGAGCCATCCAACATCATGAGCCTATCTTCAGTCCACTGGTGGATAAATGCCCCCCACAAAGTCCGCCATCACGCCCTGTCCTCGGCTTGATCTGACAAATGTTATTATTATTTTCAATTGATAATTATATTACACATGGTGGTCTGCATTCATTTCCTATTTCTATAAATTATTATTATTACAAAATTAAAAGTAAGCATGTCTTCAAGAACGTTTTCTGAACGTAACACCGTTTTGTTGACTTTGTTCGATTATGACATGTTCGTCAATGAATCCCTTCGCGTTGACATTATCAGCTGTTTAGTCTCGGTACGGCATAGAAATTCGAAGGGGAAGTTTGGTTTTCAAACAGAACGAGTATCAAAGATTTATTGTCATGTAAATACAATAACTTTATTCTAAGGTTTGGATGCTTCTTACATAAATCGTACAGAATGAAAAGTAGATATTTATAAAGTTACTGTTCGAAATTTTTACTTGCTAACGCTATTTTATGTAAGAGAACTATAGAAATCCTACACATAGCGTCCCCGATTGTCTTTGAACAGATACCTACTGGTATGTAGAAAAAACTTTTTACGTCTCCTATTTCTGTACCTGACGTTAATGTAGGTCGGTAATTAAAGTACTAGTTAGTGTTGGACTGCAGGATTTATTTGTCTTAATCTAGCTAGTAAGAGATTCATTAATACTAATTACATACATACGTATCTTCATAATTAAAAACTTAAAATATTTCCACATATCAGTGCTGAACAAAAAGTTGCAACTTACCGAATATGTTTCTCTGTAGCATAATAATAACTCAGTAATTAATGTACTTTTCACTAATTAACAGAGAATTTAATACAAAATTCTATTCGGCTTATTTTTTGTGAGTAGAGAGATAAATTTGTAAGTAACCATATTATTTCCCGTACTCACTATGAACTGCAACTAGCGGGTATTTTAGTCAGGGTTTGATAGATATTGGCGAAGATAGTTAATGACTAACACTACGAAGTAATGAATGTAACTTCCGGTTTCCTATAACATTGGCAGCGGGTAATTTACAATGCACTAATAGACACTCATATTCAAATCTCCTTAAGAAATAAAAATTTCGAAAACACACCTTATCCGAGTAAAGCACTTCAAGTCTGGAAGAATAGAGATACATATTTGGCTATTGTTGCTTTTTGCCTAGCACCTAAGGAACCTGGCATGACGATAAACAAATAAAAATCAATTCTATTCAACAAACATACAATAAACAATATGTTGTACAATAAAATTTTATGTAAACAAAAAAGTTAATTTAAAAACATATTAAAGTCGATTGCAGACTCATCGACGCTCCATCGAACATGAGATTCGTTAAGACATGTTCGCCAATGATTTCATTTGTTCAAAGGATACGTTATTGAGCGCTCAAGTTGCTCCCCGGAGTCCCCGGTACACGAATAAATTTTAAGTCGAGAGTTTGACATCAAATTTACTCCTGTATGAGCGGACCGTTTAATATATTACCAATTACAATGTAATTACTTTGTACGTTAATTAAAAATATGTTTTCATAAACTTTAATAAAAATAAATTATGTATAATACAATAAATTTGGCGCATTGTTCTAAATGTTTGCCCATATAACAAATTATGATAATTATTGTAGTTTTAATCGTATATATTCACTGCTGTCTTTGAACCGCACCTGCCAATTGCGACTACTGTCTGTAACTTTGCCACTCTCCTCACTCAACAAAATATCGTGTACTTTTGAATAAAATATTCAAATCTATTCATAATCAGCTTCGAAATTCCACAGAGGTTGTAGCGCAAGCACATTATATCCAAAAAGCCTATTACCTACGCGTGAGAAATTATGCCTTTTTTTTCTTATAAATATTTCTTATAACTGATCATTATTTCACACAGTATAGGAAAGATATTACAATTGAATTGAACGTGTCAAATACATTATGATCTGAACGTACTCAACAATAGAAAATTCTAACTAATTGTTTTATTTACGTTGAATATTATTTCAATGTCGATAAAACAACTAAAAAAAGGTTTACCACTAAACACTCATATTACTACAACAGGATTTTTTTATACCATCACTGGTAAAATACTGCTAATAATCAATCGTGAATGGAATTTTATTATTGTAATGTGTCACTGTGTCAGGATATTTTCATTGATGACTAGGTTTCTAACCGCATATGTAACGTTATTTGACTTTTGACGTTGCAGTCAGCACACTCCGAAAGTAACATGTTACACAATACACTGGAACAAGCATTGTTTAGTATACTCATTAACACAGCGTCAAACCAGACCCCCGGACATGTTTGTTGCCAGTCAAGAGCACCAAATACTAAATATTAATGTCGTTTCAGAACCGACGTCCCATTTTTACATAAAAGTAGTAGACACATTGCAGTTAAATGTACTTTGGTTTATAAAGATATGTTTTATTATACAGAGTATGTATAAAAGGAAAACAGAAGCAAAATAATGTACCTCATGCACTGATCAAGATTCACTAAAGTTTATGCTAACTGGTACAACGCGAGAGTACCCGTACATGCGGTTAATAGAAGTTTCGTTGTGTAATGAGGTAACAGTTAATTATGTACAAACTTATACCGCTGAGTGCATACGCC
Source organism: Mimoniades nurscia nurscia (assembly GCA_018246595.1). Classification (NCBI taxonomy): domain Eukaryota; kingdom Metazoa; phylum Arthropoda; class Insecta; order Lepidoptera; family Hesperiidae; genus Mimoniades; species Mimoniades nurscia. The sequence continues at coordinate 11,696 of DWFO01000298.1, forward strand.
ACTTAAAACTTTTTAAAATAATATTGAAGAGAAGTGCATGTTATAATGATAAAGAAAACGATTTTTAACGAACAATTTATAAATACATTCCATTCTTAATTCAAACTTTAAATAGATAATTCTCTTAGTGGACCATTTAAAGGTAAAGTACATCTTTAAAAATACGTTTTTGCTTGGTATATCCTTCCTACTGTAGGTTGGTATATAAATGTTTGCGTACACTGCAAAAGTATATGTAATTATACATCGTATTCGCGGATTGTTAAAAAAATTTTAGAATAATAAGCTTTATTTAGTAGTAATAAATATTTGCAAAGTAGCTTCTAAATAAATAATTATTTGTGATAATAATTTTGACGTATCTTATATTCTACATAAGTAGCAAACTTGCAAGAACCCACCAGGTGATAAGTGGTTTTGAGAACATGAAAACCTGCATCCAACGTCCAGCAGAATAAATGAACGTCACGAATTAAGAACTAAAACGGAATGTGTGCTCTTACTACGTTGATTTTGATTGATAGGATTCAATGTACCTAATGTAGCTACCTAGACTAATTAAGCTGTTACCGATGAATTGCAGAGAATTTTTTTCAATTAAAATTATAGCCGGTGTATATAGGACGAGCCGGTTGAATTCTTCAAAACATCGTGAGAACTGTGCCCGATGGACGGATATTTTTACCCTTCACAGCGAGCAGTAAAAAATGAATCTACGATTACATTTTAAAACAGATGTCTGACGACAATCGACTCGAGGGCGTTCGGAAAGAGAGTTGTCATTTAAAATTCATTTGCCCCTTAACATTTAATCGCGATGCGAACACAGCAGCAATAATTACACGAAATTAAGAAAAAATATCGGTTTTACTTGATAAATACTCGTTAAAGTGACCAAGTACGATGAGTAGACCACCCAGTAGTAGAAAGTTTTATGACATAATGAATAACAAAAGAAACAAGCAATGATTTTAATATTTGTTATCAACCTAATCTCAACGGTAAACATGTAACACTTGTGCATGAAAAAATATTTAGCACTAGACGCTCAATGTCTAACCCGTAAAGGACTGAGCGTAGTCATGTTATAATAATAATAATGTTATAATAATAGTAATAATAATATGGACTACTCTTGCATAATCGTATTATTGTATTGTACTTTAACAAGTTATATTCGTAACAGCTATTCACAAGAGCTAATAATGTATTCCTTTATAAACAAACGCACGTACACACAAGTAAATCAGATTATGGGTACAATATGCTATTGAAATGCAGAATCAGTAACTATTACATTGATCTTGAAGACAAATATATCATTAAACATTGACAAAGATAGGCCTGTCCTAATCGGTGCCATTCCACCCGGCCCTGGGTTTTCTGAACCCGGCGGTATCCCGCTGTATTCTTCAGGTCATCAGACCACCTAGTCGGAGGGTGACCTACGCTTGTTTTACCGAGAATAACCGCCAAGTAACACCATGGTCTAATATCTGAATATTGAGTACGACTAGGTTATATTATGACTATTAAATATATTTTTTTAATTTATTTCTTTATTTTCAGGCAACAAGGCCCATAACATAAATACCTTATAAAATAACATACATAATTAATTATATGTTATAAATTCTCGTACATAAAGTAACTCGATCTCTGAATAGCGTATCGCATATCTCGTACGATGTTTATATTACTAAAACGTCCATCACATTGCCATTTCATCACAAATCCGTGCTTGACACATTCTATCCTTACCTGACCTTAATTCGGCCGATCGAGTGTTCATAACTCTATTACGCCCTCATATTTTCAGGTTGGTACACTGTTTAAAAGTCAATACTAAACCGAATGGTCGTTTACCTGTTAAAAATTATGCAAATGTTGCCCAGTCAGTTAAGTAACGGTAGGTTTTTAGTATCCAGTGCTAAGGAGCATTTCTATGTTTTAAATCTGCATGTACTGTAATTGAAAATTTCTGCTGAATAGTGAATATACATACTATACACACCGAAGCAAACTTAATATTACGCCTGTAACCCCGAAATGGCAGGCAGAGGAATGTAGTACCCTGCCCCGTTTCACCAGTAACGTTTAGTCCCAATATGGAACAGGTGTGAACAGGTGTTGAGCATAATGCCCTACACCAGGCGCATATCCAGACTCCGAGCCACTACTAGAAAATTCAAATTAGAAAATTCTAGCAGTACCCGACCTGGGATTTGAACTCAGGACCTCCCGATCGGCAGTCGCACTTGCAACCAACACGACTATGAACGCAGTCTACAAACTGAAGCAATTCTCATGAAATACCGAATAGAAATAACTTTGTTAATTGTATAGGTTTGACATGAGATTGACAGCCAACCGACTTGAAACAGGGCTGTAGGAATAGAACTGCTAGTTTCAGTTAGCCCACTTTCATTAAATGTTAATAAGATCATTATATGTATCTTGTTAACGTGGTGACAGGACTGCATGTACGAGTACATATGCATGTGGACTGTTAATACCACGAGCGCGGCCACGACTTGTTTCTATGAACGCATATCGTATTATTGTGTATCAATCCCATTCGATTTTGGTAGCAAAGGCGTTGTGAGTCTCGGGTTTGATCGTCGCCTCTACAAGTGAACCAAGCCCTTTAGATCAAAACTATACTTCACTAAGATAACCATTGCTTCACAGTGGTAAAAGGTTTAGCGAAGGCGTCGATTTGAGCTAATCGTATGTAAGTACTTGAGATCTGAAGGGTACTTATACATATGTACATATGTACTCGAAAATACATAAAGTTCTAATATATAATAATTTCAAGGATGTATAAACATATTTTAAGTTAAGTATATTACATTTTTTGTTTCTGTCCGACGCAAACTATTTATGTAACTTTAAATGTGAAAGGCAAAGGATCATTACAGGAAAAAATGTCACGACCCATATAATTCTACGACCTTAGACAAAAAGCGTAGGTACACAAGAAAGCGAAGCCTTCACTCTATGTGGTACTCATACGCTAGGCTTGCCGCAGACCCTCAGGCCACGAGTTGTATATAAGGTGTATAGTAAATTGATGTCTACGTAAGGCAAAGGACATTTTAATCTGGTCCCCTGGCCCTCGCAACCAAAGCTGCGTAAGGGATAAAATGAAAAGTCGGTGGCATTTCCTTCCACGTGACAAATTGTAGTTGTTGAATCAAACGTGTACGTGCCAATGTGTCAATCAGAAAGCTTAAAGAAAATGTAACGTAGACAGCTATAAATATTTTAACATGAACTTTTTAAACATAACATCGAAATCAAACGATTCAAACACACAATTGAACATTAAATTTTCTTGAATATTTTTAGCAACTTTATAAATCTATTCTTTACGAATGCTTGAAATTATTTACGATGCGTTTTGTAACATATATAAAACGTACGTTATATATGTATATACGTCTAAAACTATATGTATATAACTAACTACCAGTAGTTTGTTTATAATAAGACCTTTATTTTTTTATTATCGAATGATTAATGTCCTACGCTGGTAAAACGTGGCAGTGTACCACATTTATCTGACTAGCTCTGCGGGGTTTACAGGTGTTATGTTACGTTTCTTTTAATGTCCTGTCACATATATTTCTTTCTGTAAGTAACAGACGCAACTTAAACCTATTACAACAAATATGTTCTTAAAACTGCGATTCGGTCTGTAGATGGGCATGGTCATAAGTAATTAATTGAAAATCGGTTCTGAACCAATCCAAAAGCCATTCGACGAGGATTAACGATATAAAAACAAGAACTTGATACAAACTTATAACGCCCACCGTAATACTTTGTTGCTCAATTTAGTAAATGATAACGTATTAGAGCTACTACCGCTTTTAATCCTATTGTATTTATAAGGCAATGTCGCGCTTGTATTTAACTGAAGGGGTAGATAGAGCAGTGTTGTACTCTAAATTTTCACTAATCCCGTTTTATGTACGTCACATGGAGTGGAGGGATAGCATATTATCATACACCGTGTACAAATCCAGACTTCGAGCTACTTCTCGGAATTTCAAGTTTGAAAACGCAATAATTCTCATTGTATGTGTACTTACATATAATAACAAGTATTTCTTACAATTAGAGATATAATTTCTCTTACTGCTGCTGTAATCCTCTCGAGTAAATCTCTTATAACTGGCACGGAAAACAAGACTGTTATTCTTGCGTATTTTATTATCTCTCTTGCAAAGAAAATGTAGATTTTATGTTGGCTTACAACTATTTCGCTCCCGGAAACTCGGTTTAAAGGAATTTTCTTACAAAATTAAACACTGGAACAATTTGATAATTTTGCAACTAAAGTGCTTAAGCTACACCGGAACTGCGTGTAGATGGTATTTTAATATCTACATTAAAAATATAACCAACGAAACAATAGTCTTTTGAAGTTCTAAGTGCAACGTAAGCTTAAGTGGTAGATTGTGGGAGTGTACTACACTCCTGTGCTTCTTGCCTGATTACAGGCTATCTTCTCTTCCAACCAGCACTTGATCATCGTTGCAGTCTATAGCGCAGCAATAATGAGAAATATTTCATGATTGCATATCATATTTCAACAGGCTACCTACAGTACTTGAAACTATTCTTGCAACAATTCTTCTTCTTAATCAAAATGTCGCGAGTCCCACGCAATGCGGACCAGTTACGAACTGGCGATAAAAAGCTTTGTAGTGGTAGAAAGTGTAAAATTCCAGAAACCCTATAATGTTCTTTTATAACCTTTATAACTAGAAATAACTGCTTGACCACGTTATTCAAAATTAATCTTAAACAGCCTGAAACTCAAGAATGAATATTATAGTCATTAGGACTGTAATATTCATTCCTGATATGAACAACTAAAAATACAGCATGAACACGTTATTAAAGACTGGAAGTGCCTATAAACATGTTTAAGAGGGCTATTGACCGAAGAGCATGTCGCACCTGATAGTGTTAAAGTGGGCGTATCGTTTGAGAATACAAGTGCTTCGGCGCTTTAAATGATACGTATGTACTTTTAAACGCAAGATACGGCTATATATATATATATATATATAATTTAACTTAATAATATGTATATCATAATCCGTGACAAAAGTTGAGTTGAGAGAAAAAATAAAAGATACATTTAAGTCTTTTCATTTTGAAAGCAAACTCGCATTACACAGCTGAACTATTACAGGGTTAACATTGAAAATGATAAGTAATTGAACCTTGTTACATTTCTACATATATAAAAGTAGGTATTGAACGATGAGCGCGGACTGAATAGTGTAGAGTAAAACCTATTAGGTATTGTTTTCGAGTACACGCGCAGGGTTTTGTACTGTTAATAGTATACCTTTAAGATGCATTTTTTTGCACTTTATCATCATTCACATTTTAGTGCACTTAATCATCATACAGTACTAGACTGTCTTTACTGGAACTCTAGACCCCATCACAATTACATACTCTACAATTTAACACACTACCACACTCGTATAAATATAACGCTTAATTAGCTGTAATCCCCGTAGAGGAAGGCAGAGGAGTGTAATACTCAGACTCAGACTCTGAGTCACTACTAGAAAATCTAAATTAGAAAAATCTTATAGTACCCCACCTGGGATTTGAACGCAGGACCCCTCGATCAGCAGTCACACTTGCAACACACACGGCCAACGAGGCAGTTATAGGAATATTCTATCCTCAAGTCTTTTCTAAATTATTATTATTAATAATAAAAATATTACATTCGTTTCTAAGTGCGCACTTACATATGTAGATAATCTCTTATCCCAACACAAAATAAATACTGGCACACATTACACAAATATTGTCCTGATTGTGAATAGAGCCCGCAACCCCCAGCTCAGACGTCGTGGTCACCACCCACGGAATCAGCAGTCGAAAAGTGACACAAAGAAGAGAGACCAACTTGTGAAGATATAAATAGCCAAAAAGATTTTATACCGCCACACACACACACACATAAACGATGAGTTGTATGTAACGGCTACCCTTGAAGATTAAGTTCCCGTGACTCGATTACACGCGATCCCTGACCGTTACATCCTTTAAAACGAGAGTCGGCAATGTTCAATCATCCTTACTCAAGACGATATCAATTTCTGAATTTTTTAATGAGTACCTATCAAATAACCCATAGTCCTCCCAGCCAATCGCGTATTGGCAGATTTCGCACTTTTGGGATTTGCATTCTTAACAGTACAATTTTATCACGACTAGTAAAGTTACTTCACTACTTTACGACTAGTAAAGTACTTCATTACTTTAAGGATACAAGAACCTAAGTGTAACTACAAACATTTTCATACATGTTTTAGAAAACAAATATGTAGAAATAATAGTTTATTTAAAATGTCCGTGTGGGATAATATGTAGTTCCTAAAACACATGGCGTTATGTCGCTGAATGTTGGGCCAAACTGCCATTATTATAGCACCACGCTATGTTTCATACAATATAGGTAGAGAGCACAACGCCATATTACAGATCTGACGAATTTCTACATTCACCGCGCTGTTCATACACTTAGGCAAATGTAAACGGCATTGGAGGGAATATTATCGATACCAATATTATATGCAGTACCTATAGACCCTTGTTATATTATTATATACTTAGATATATACATTTTTTCAACACACTGTTTACATTTATTAATAACACAATAATTTAAAAACCAAACAATAATAATTACATACCGTTATTGGTTAAATAAGTATTGTTTTTATAACTGAAACTTTATTTTACGTTCTTTTAATTTTACTTCAATATTTTTTGCAACTGCGTTATCCGATTTGATCTATTGGGATTTACCGTAAACTGTTACGATTAGTAAGATCCTGAAATATTCTACAAGGCCTATTTGTTTAAATGTTTTCTATATCTTTTCATACAAACTCTGCACCTACCAAGATAAGCATATTGTTGTGAATTCCTAAAGTGGGGAAGACCGGTAAAATAATCTATTAGGATGCTTTAGCGCGGCTCACTCGGAAACTGGAATGATTATTTCTCTCCGCTCAGGAGAAAGCATGGCACTCACTTGTCCAGGCTGTTTGTAAAATAAAATTCAGGCCTCTCGAATATTAATGTAAAAACGTCACATTACGCATCTGAAACGCCAAAGAGATAAGCAGAGGATTGTTATAAATTGAATAATAATGTATCCTCCCATCAACGAAGTTTAACCGTTCAATTTCTAATGACTATTTAATATGTCCTCCGCAACATTGAAGGCCTTGATAAAATTTGGCATTTCCGGCCATTTATACGGGTAGCGGCCCAACCCGAAATTGCTTTACCTAACGGATCGCTTCCGATCCGCGACCATATCATCACAAACACTTGTAAACATGACTCAACTTAAAAACTCTAGCTAGTAGTACGAGTAACCGATCGCAGTTACCTTATAGGGTCTCTACATTATCATATAGCGCCTTCTCTAACCATTTTCAATTGTCAAAACATCCGCGCCTACGACTTTATCGTTTCTGTGTCCTTTTTATTGCTATCGTACCATTATCTGCCAATTTAAAGCGACGTAAATGGCATACTGACGTAGAATTATTGGTATCGCTTTCTGTACAACGTAGAATAGATATTCTTTGAAAGTAAGCGTACAGTACTTCCCGATTGTAACTCTGCTAAAGGTTCGGGGAGTTTGTAAAATGATGTAACGCAATTTTTAACGACTGTACAACATGGGATATAAGAAAGTCAGAAGTCTCCGAAACCAGAAAATAGTGATTAATATAGAAGAAACAAGTCAGGTCGCTAAGGATAGAGATTTTGCTCTCTGCCTACACCGTATACGAATTAGGGTGATGATGTAACAACCATAATACAACGGAGGGATTGCAAATAGCCATTCCCAGTTGTTACTGTTCGTTAATGGTCGTTAAATAACATCGCAAGCGATTTAACGCCTCCCGACAGTACAGTGAAGCTACTTGCACGCTCCATTCATTCTCGACGCAGTGTCGTGCTAAAGTAAACTTCGTGTCTTTTCGATCGTATGAACTGGTTTGTTCAGCGGCAAGTTGACGAATTGCACCACATGTAACATTATTATATATTTGAAATAAAAGTTAAGCGTACGGCGCTCTAATATACAAATGCGATTAAAAACTTAAACGAGTCATAGGGTTGTTTCAAAATATTTGTTTTTCGTTGTTTTCGTAATATGTAATATGGTAATATGAAAGAGTTCATTAATTTCGTTAATAAATGTTTATCATCTATTTAAGCAGTTTTGTACTGAATGATAATTTTCTTTAATATCATCAAAAATTCAATTTTGTTAATTTATTTTTGAGATAGGTACATATGAGTATGAATTGTGTATAAATTTATAATTATTTATTTGTGTAATTGGTTTGTTTATTTCTAGTTATTTTTTAAATATTTGATATCATTAATATTGACATAGTGATAATAATAATTAATATTTCAATTAATTTTATCGATTATAGGTACAATTAACTTTTTATACGAATGAAAAATATCATATCAATTAAGAGACGAATTTTCGTATGAAAAAAAAAGTTTACAAATCTTACTTTGAAACCGCCACAAACTTTAAAAGTTCAGAATGTCGTCGAAAAGTTGTTCTTCTGAGGGGAGTGGTGAAACGACCACTTGGAAAGTTTTATTATACCACTACGAATTTTCTCAACGTCCCGAGGTGCATCCCGGATGCGACCGTAACCAACCGAGGGTCCGCGGCAACTGCTGTGCTTGACCATCCGCTGTCGACGTCGAAACAAGCAATTCTTCAGCAACAATCGCGCATGCGTTAACACACTCCGCCCACAAAACTTTGAACGACAAATGCGTTGTTACATCGTAACTTTGTTCGTGATTTATTCAATGAAGTGTTCAATTACTTTATAATTAATTGCTATTTTGTATTAGTCGATCTGTACTGTACTGGTATCGATAATACAATGCGATTTGTGTACGCTAACTTCATTCAATATCAATGGGCTTTAGTTGTGCCAGTTAAGGGGTGATGAAATATGGAATTAGAGGAAATAAAATAGCTGAAATTTTTACAAATTACACAATTATAATTATGTTAAATGAAATTAAATAGAACAAAATAAAAAGTAATTTTTACATCACTAACAACAGATGCAAATGCATAAGCGAGCTACGACAATCCAAATGTTTTTATTTATACATTTACCATTTTTAGGTAGCTATGTTCTTATGAGCATTATCAGTCCTATATTATAGAGGATTCTATCCGCCTATTCCAAAAAGGAGTAAATGTTTCATGGGAAAATCGAAAACCATACTACTACATTTCGCATCGAGTAAAGTATATGTTGGAGATGATGTCGGGTAAAGAAATAATAGATTCAATTAAGTAGTTAGATCTCAATAGTTCAAATATCATTTATTAAAACAGGTTCATGAGATCACTTTTGTACGTCAAAGTAAAACTACCACCGTTTCGGAAAATGATTCGCTATGGAGAAGAAACGGCGAAATAAACTCCATAGGTGTGCTATTGCCTCTTTTAGTTCAAGTCTGAGGAGGTGGCCCTGCTGTTGGTGCCGTAGCCAGCGCTTGTCCTTTCTTTTTTCGCTAGTCTCATGACGTCTTTTATTCTTCCTTTTTATAAACGTCATAGTCAATGGACAGTCACAAATTATTGCGCCAGTGCTATCTCGTCGATATATTGATATACATATTTACTCTTGTTATAGTCTATCTTTAACATCGTCTCTAAACGTTGCTTTAGTCAATCATATGTCAGTCAAAAATGAGAGAAAACGTAAAGTTTCTCTGATCTAAGTTCGATTGATTACAGGTAAAGAAACTTGTGTAAGCAACATGCAATCATTATAATAGGTAAATCTATTAATTTATTACTTATACTGTTCCTTTTCCGCGTACGAGTGGGGGAATGGCTGAATAATGTGTAATAGATACCTATCAATGTCGCTTATTTGAAATATACTTTCATATATCATTCGCCAGTATAGAAAGAATTTTAATAACTAAAAGTAAGTAGTTATGAAAATTTATTATTAATACTTCAACATTGGCTCACAATAATAAGAGAAATGTCGGTAAGTAACGAAAACGTAGCGAGCGAAGTGGTGAGCCCGTGCAATTGGCGGACGGAGTGAAAAGACGCGTGGTGTTCGGTGCGGCAACGTCGCGTAGCGGTCCGCGCGGAGCGGCAACGCGCCGCACGTCAATAACATGGGCTGGGAGCCGGGATGGATGTTACGAAACCAACCAATCTGCTATCCGATAATACTCGCTACGTGTCTTTTGTTTTTATTCATTATACACATTGATATAATGAAGGATGTCCAAGAGTACATTCCCTATTATATTAAATGTATTGTAATTGTGACAATTTTACCGTACATAATCGGCAAGGAGTAAGTAATTTAATCGAAATATTCCATCATGGTGTCCAGCTTCCGAAATGGCTATACTTACGTACCGGTAAAATGGGGCTATTTGGTAGAAAAAATCACATAAAATGGCTGTAATTTTATCAACTCTTGTATTAAGTCACAATAAATATC
>DWFO01000299.1:0-22283 GCA_018246595.1 Mimoniades nurscia nurscia
GAAACGTGGGAATGTTCTACATTCCTCTGCCTACCTCTTCGGGGATTACAGGCGTGAAGTTACTGAAGTTACTTACTCAAACAGAAACTGAGCAGAGTTAAATCTAAGATATTGGTAATGACGTGCCGTGTTCATCAATGGAACCGCGCTCCCCCCAAACTTTCGATAAGGCAGCTTTCAGTTTTATATTTACCCGCGATAAGACGATGCCTGCGAATCGATTAGCCCCACATTAACGATAGTACGTCTGTGCGTTTATCTGGACGTTCTCTCTGAGTATTTACGTCTTGTATAGTTTTGATATATGGACCACGATTACAGAGATACGCACGTTCCACGCTGTTATCGTAATGGCTTATGGAATCTGGATTTTTGTACTCGTGTGTGTTAGATATGTGCACCTATTTCTTACGTGTGTACTCAGTGACCATCTTATAATCTCCTGGGTGGTGACTACATATAATATAATATTGCTATGGGTGATGTCTATAATATAATTATAATATTGCTAATAATTTATTAGTATTCATTGATATGATCGTGTATGCGAGAGATGTGCCCGAGAATTATGATAACTTCTTTTATTAATGGCAATTATTTGTCGTCGGTCACTTTTGCTAACACGTTAACCTAGCGATCGTCCATATGTCACCTTGCGCACATTTTTTTCCCAATTGGTTACACACATTTTGCGAGGCATCACGGGATGCCTGAGAATACACGCTATTAAATTAATTACAACTTGTTCCCTAGTAGTCACTTTGCCTATGAGTATTCGGAAATTAACGGGCTACAAAGAACGACAACTAGAATAAAATAAATGGTCATATAATTAGAATTCATAAACACGTATATTACTCATTAATATATAGCCATAGCAATAGAATGTACAATTTTAACAACACGAAGTAATTAAAAATAGAAATAGGTAAAAAAAATCAAGCATATTGGAAAACCCTCTTCAAAGGAATATGCACTTGAAAATGAGCCAATGATACAACATTGGTATAGATACTCTTACAAGGGCAATGTTAATGTACACGAAACAGTAGTTTCAGTGGAACATACAGCCTCATCCGGAGCGATCCCAATCGCCCGTAGCACCGATACTGCAGATTTATGCATGCTATCGGTACAGCGTCTTAATTTACGGCTAAGGCTAGCACCACACCAGAGCACCGCCGCGGCACCGGCGCGGCGACGACCGCATATATCACAGCTGGAGATATTTTGTGAACATAACTGCATTGTAATTGTACACGTAATTCAGTTGACGCGTAATGCAGAAGGCTGTATATATCTGCGTGTATTATTGGTTTCGTATAAAACAAAAATTGGTATTAATTCAAAAAACTCTAAATGATATCTTAAAATTTATATCGATTGACAAAATCTTCACAAATTAAATGTTACCTGTTAAATCTTATATCAATATTAGTAAATAGTTTTTGCGTAAAAAGTTATTATATAGAATCAGTTATTATGAAAATGATCATTTACCAGCCAAGTAAATCATGTAGTTTTAAAAAGATTAAAAGTATTGCCCAAAATTAACTATTATATTGTAACAGCTGCGCCATTTAACACGAATCAATTGAACATTAACAATTCATTTTTATCATTTAACTAGATTGTCAAAAATACTAAAGTGTCAAAGAAAAAAATACTAAAATACTAACGTTAATAATTCAATATTATTACAATTAATTATCATAGTACTCTATGAAAATATCTGATATAATTATCATTATAACTCGCATTTCAAATACCACCTGTTATCAATTGTGACTGCATGCGGAATGAGGTCTGTCCGCATTACCCGTTGCGGTGTGGCCGCACCCTAACGAATTGAATTTGTTAAGACCATGTATAAGGTAGAGTCGAAGATATGCAGTTCGCAAGGCACATAAATTGTATTATAATGACAAGATTATACAATATTTCCTACTAATGAACGCTAAAGGTGCACCATAATGAAATATAATTCGCATGGTGTTGTGAATTACGAACGAATTTTTAAAGCGAGAGACGGAAAGAATTAAATTATATATTACGTGATAGCAAGGCTCATAGGTCCCATTACCAAGCCCGGGTGTCTTCCGCAACTGCGGAAAGCCTGAAATATAATCCACCATACAGCTCCAGAAAAAAATGACTAAGAATTGTATTTATAGTATATTTTAATTTATTGTATTTGTAATGTAGAGTTATTTATATGTATTTAATATAAGAATACTTTAGCGATGTATGTATATTAGAAATAGCTGCAATTTAGTAAATATACATATATTAATATACAATTGTGTGATAAAATGTATTAGCATTTTCTTACAATACCTACATTTTATGAACGTGTTTTCAAAATGTCATGATATTTGATTGCATGCCTTCAAACCTAATTTTACGTACCTATTTCTTATTTCACGAAATTAAATTTTTTATATAACGAATATACATAAATTCCGGTATACATACTTGCTTATGATTGAATATGCTCATAAAACTAATGAAAAAATGTTTTGACGTACCTCTGTTAGCTCAGCACTTCAGACTCTTTGGCAGTGAAAACCATATTTTGGTACTTATGTGTCTGATGACGGCATCGTTCGATCAGATGTTGATTATACTCGAGTTGAAGCTGAATATTCTACGGCTATACTTTGCCAAGAACACTGGTGAAATTCCACGAATCCTCATATCGGAAGGAGTGACGCGTGGGTGGAATCTCAGCGATCTGGCTCCACGTGGGTGGCCTCTAGGAAGGACGCTTGGATGATATGACAGCGAAATGACGGCGCGCAGAAAGTCATACGTCACAAGTTTGACGTAGTAGGCAGATAAGTGCTATCCACAATGAAATGTACAGGAAATAAAAAGAATATATTTATTGATCAATAAATCTCTCAAGCTTATTCTGCTGTTTTATTCCGTGTACACAACACTTATGGAAATCCTTACATCCGTGAATACATGTATTTTATCATATCATATAAATATCTTATACAGATACACTCAGTAATAACTTTACTGTTGTCATATATCTGTCTAGTTCTCACTTATTGCGATGAAATGAAATAGAATGGTCATTTCGGCAATTTTACGATCGGTATTATAAATTGTCGAAATGCTAAAGTCAAATCACAAATGTTAAGTATGTACGAATAGAGTTGAACGTTACATAGGGCTTTATTCACATTGAACGACATTGAATCACGGTGTAAATGCTTCTTAGAAATATCATCATCATGAAACTGTGTACAGTTCTGTTACTGGAAACGGGTTTCGCTAAGAATGAAACAAGAAATGCGAGTTGGTAGACATTATCCGTTTTGAAGAACGTTCTGAAGATTAATCAAATTTTCTTCCACCGTTAAAGCAGGTCATCTGAAAATAATAATAATAAAAACTTTTTGGGACATATTCGCTCACGGCAATTTAATTCCAAAATAAGCATCAAAACAGCTTGTATTTCGGTAATCAAACGGCTGTAATGCTCGTACTTGCTCACCCTAAATATATTTATTCTGGGTGCGAATCACACCCACGATCTTCTGCTCTGCAATCAGGTTTACCAACCAAATGACCAACAGTCTGGTAAATCTTTCAGACGCACATGATTTTGCAAAGAAAGAATTACGCGCCAGGATTTGATATCAGGACACCTTGAATACGCGCCACAATTCTAAACCACTTTAATATCAAACACACTGTGCAAACATACAAACCTTAACGTGTATCAAGTACAAAAAACTAAAAAAATAAAATTTTACTTGTATGTAAAATTTAAATAGAAAATATATGTTAAGAAACGTCCAGCGCTACACAGTGTGATGTCTCGATAGCTCACCGCTGATTAACGATTCAGCGACAATAAATCGCAACAGGACAGCGACATTGCGACTATATGTGTGCGACTATTAGCCGCGACCCCGGGAGGCGGGCGACTGTGAACTGCGCGACAACACCTAGATTCCTATCAACGCCTACGCGCCTTTGTACCGTTTAGTGAATATGTTTATTCGAGTATAATAAATTTACCTATTTAATCAAAAACTAACGAATATTGATAGATTTTACGTGGGAACTTATTTTTGTAATAAATATATATTACATTAGAATTAGTAACGTAACATCACGACTGTCATCCCCGAAGAGGTAGGCAGAGGAGAGTAGTACACTCCCGTTTCACTAGTTACATTTACGTTCTACTATGGAACAGGTGGGGTGAGCCTATTGCTATACACCGGGCACATATCCAGAATCCGAACCACTACTACAAAAAATCCAATAGTGAGACCCGGGATTTGCACCTAGGACCTCTTATTCGGCAGTCGCGCTTGCAACCAACACGATCGACGAGGCAGGCAAGTTTTATAAATTCAATTTCTACATATGTAAGTAACTTTACCTACCTTATGATGTAATAATAGTTCTGAAGAATCTAGGGTGTAAATGACTTCGCTACTGTTAATTTGTCCTTCAGTAGGTACAATACCTCGATTCTTAGTTGGAGTTGCTTCAAGACCTCTACCACTCAAATCCAATATTGAAAACAATGTATTGTAAATAATATAGGTATAGTGCACAATACATTGACCGCATGTTGGTCTAGTTACACAACTAGGTTCTAGGTTCAATTCCCAATCTTGGATTTTTGTAACTTGAAATGCTCATTAATAGGATGGAATTTGGATTCAATAGACTCACCCACTATTTCAATTAATGAACAACTAACTACTTACAAACGCGGGAGTACTGCAATCCTCTGCCGCTATACGTACTACCGCTATACGCTTATATGTATATTTTCAACGGGACGCCCCACGCGTGGTCCTTGTACAACAGCTAGACCATTTCCGCTGATTCAATTTCTAAGCAATACTCAAAAGACATAGCCATTACAATTCTAGTACTGGCTATAGTGTGACAATGGGGTGGAAAGCTAATCGTGTGTTCCATAATCGTCCGTGTACACGTCAGTTAAGGGCGGGGTGAGGCGGGGCGGTGCGGCGTGTCTAAATCAGCTGATACGCAGATAAACAGCCACGTATGTACGTGGCTTTTAATGAATATTTTATGCGACTTATCATTAGTGAGCAGACACACCTCAATGTTTAATATTTTGGCTGCCTTTGTGAGCACTTAGCATAATTTAATTTTATTTGCGGCTGTTAAAATAGATTCTTAACTCTATGGAGCATAGTATGAGCAGCAGTAGAGTGATGTTGACTGAAAAGATGATGAATCTGCCAACATTCAATGGTCAAATTCAATTTTTTTTTGTAACAGAAGTATGTTTTTTTAGTTAAACAATATTTACGGAAGAGGGGGTTGTTAATAAATAAAATGTTTTCAAATTCTCTATTAAAGAAATTGTTTTAGAATTTTTACTAACATTTCTTTTCTATTAATACATTTGGATACCTTTTATTATATTAAGGAACTATAATCTTTAATATTTAAATCACTCTATATTTTTATAATACACAAAATGAAACAAAATCAATTATTGTAATAATCATCGATTCATATAAAAGAAATGCAAAACAAGATTCTTATTACTTCACACAATTCACACGCGCGACTTTTCGAATGTTATAACTTAACATACATAAAATACATAGGTATTAAAATAAAGTACACTCAAGACCATCCCGTAACGGCTGAAACATTAATTTGTCCCATGACAGCGGCGACGTCACTCCTCAGAGCCGCTAGCGTTATCATCTTTATCAGCTCTCGTCACGCGATGCGTTGGAATGTGTGACAGAATTTTACGCACTGTCACGATGTTTGGTTAAGTTATGGTGAAACGTTGTAATAACTTCGTGGATTATAATTCTATACATTACATATGACGTAGAAAAAGCACTTGCATTGGCATTTTTATATACTCGAGTAGTAGCGATAAAAAATGGGATTGTATAAAAATATTGATATAGTATTTCTTGATAGATATGAAAAATAATGATCAATTTTAGATGTTTAAATCAGAAAATTTAAAATCACGAGAAGAGTAGCGCGAAAAGGTCGTAAAACAGAAAGTGCTTCTAATGTCCTTACCTGATATACCTACTTATATGTACTTATCGATATTTTTGCGAAGTATATGTATACACATAAATATTAACAATAAATATCGATATGTTTTTCATCAGCCCATCCCCTACAAAAAGACATACATACGTCCATGTTGTTAAAATACGTACATCCATGTTGTTAAAAGAACCGCCTTAATATTGATAAAAATAATGTGAATAGAAAAATGCAAACGTTGATATAGAATAAAGGCATGAAAATATATTTTTGACCACAGGGGTGATGTTCCTTTTTTAGAATATCAATAGGAAATTATAGCTGTAACATTATAGCTGAACCTTAATAACTCTAAATACAATTAGGAAATTAAACACCAGTATCACAATATTGTCCAGATTAAAAATATCTTAATGCTTCATTGATTTAGTGGAAATGCTAAATTTAATTATACAAGCTAGTAGCATTAACAGTTTTCAATTGGATGGGAATTAAATTAATTCTTCCGAGGTTAAGGCATTTCCTGGAGACACGAGTAGCGGTGGAAATGGATCACATACCCATAGGTACTGGTGATACACCCCGCTTGCATAGCAAAAGACGTATTCACCCTTATTCTGAATAGTTGTGCCATTTATCCAGTTCCCTTTCAGTGTACGAAGAAACGCAAACAACTTCTCGATATTTATGTTCGCAGATTTATTATCTTGATTAAAGACAATTGATTTGTATGTCGTCATGTGACATCGCGTGACGCGGGAAACGAAGTATGTGTCTCCATTTATATGCGACCCATTTGCAGCGCTTCCCTACATCGATGACACACTGGATATGGATTGCCGTTATGAGTGGCCACAAAAATACGCTGAGAAACAAAACAATGTAAATTTCAAATCGAAACTTGTCACATTAACACCATTTGGAATGGTATATGTACACAAAATGGTTAGTACTTTTTTTTTAATCAATAGGTTTTGTATAGGAGAACTTACGTGTTGTCAATTATTTTATAAATTAAGTATACATTGCACGTTGAGCATAATTTTTTGATAGGAACGCTATCTTAATTGAGGAGACTTAGGTACGTTAAAACTCAAACGTATCATTTTTTTAAACATTCTTCTTTTTTTTTGATGTTTTTTTTTGCATTGATTCACCAAGATTCATTTTGGAACATTAATAACTGATTTTGATATTTAATAATAATAATGTTAATTAAAAAATCTGACTTCCTTGGTGATCGCGTGGATGCAAGCGTGACTGCTCAGTGAGGTGTACTGGGTTCAAGCCACGGATGGGCTGCCATTGGATTTTGGTATCATAGAATTATCCATAAATTGAGCTAATGACTGAATAATTAGCAAATTTCCCAATGAATGCCCTAGTGAAACATTTGACTGACAAATTTACAATCATATATAGGAATTCAGCACATTTGTATGCGTAGATACAATGTGTACTGATAGAAATCTATCAGCGCGCGTTGCGCCCGTCAGTAAAACCACACGCTTGTCAGCGCGCCCACGCTATTGTGATTGTAAAATATTGTGAAATTTTCAAAACAACCTTCCACTCCTATCGTAGCTTTTGCAGGATATCGTTATGCCTATTTTATAAAGTAGCCTTAGGTACACAAATAGTGTTATTCAGGACGGTATTGTAGATAACATTAAATTGTATTATTTTGGACATGTTGATACATTGTACAGACTTAATACTTGTTTGTAAAGTTCGACTTAAAAAGTATCAGTCTCAAAAGGATCCGTGATGTAAGATTACTCCGTGATCCGTAACGTAAGTGCTACATATTCAAATTTGATACGTAACCAATTAGCCATGTATATTTTGTTAAGTAGGTATTATAGACATGTTTCACATCGCAATAATGTCTTTATTTTCTTTTCAGGTAAGTATCCGGGCAAGTACTGAGTAGCCATCGGCTAGCGGGTGCGAGTATTGTGATACAATATTCTTTACACAGCTTCGAGCCCCGGGCGTTCTTTAACGACCTCAAAAATGCATTTTAAATTCGCCACTACACCCATTAATCGATTACAAAGCGTCGGCAATTTCTGCCGTAAAGCCATAAGCGAACGCGAAATGCGCATAAAAACAACACAACAGACAACCGAAATAAATATCGATTCATAACACAATACAATCTATAATCGAGTAAAAAGTAGGGGGTGGCCACACATCCCGTATCCGCGACATCGCCGCATTGTCATTCCGTATCGCGTCCGCGATCGTATACGACGCGAGGACGGGGAGTAGGTACTAAAGGGACGCCATCTGTCAAAAAATATGCGACGCATCCACCGTTCCCTGATCCGCATTTAATACGGTCAATGTTTTATTTGTACTTATTTTAAGATGTTCGTTCATTTTAAGCATTATTAGTGTTTTTAACAGCAATACGAATAGGCTCACTTTTGATTACAACGTTGCCTTATGGTAAGCGAGATGCAGCTTAGGTTGTTACGGACTTGCCTCAGCAATGAAGACTATTTACATATCTTATGTGGTAAATATAGAAGAGAGGGGTTAGGTCTGCAGTGAACTGGCGTTATGTTATAACCAAAACAGTCAGCCAAAACTGACTTGATAATACTCAAAATAATTATTGTAATAATATTTATAATAATTAGACTATTATTGTAAACAATTATAAGAAACTAGATTCTTATTACTACTGTAATATTGTAAGATAACCAACCTAGAGACCGTAGAGTTCTCCTGAATGTTCTATTAAATTTGTGAAATATCCTGACCCCCACGTAATCAGCTTTAAGCGTTTTTTAATCTGAAAGGAGACGACTATTTAACTATAACATGACAAAAGGTTTCATGTTGATAATGCTGTATGAGTATTTATTTATATATTACCTAAATATAATGTGTATTATATTACCACTTACCCAGTTTGATCATACTTTTCTTATAAATTTTATTCACATACGTAATTGGTATGAGTAATTCAAAAATGCCAGGAGTACGATGTGAATTATTTACCAATTGATTGATCATTATTATTAAATATTTACGTGATTTCAATGCGAGAAATCGAAAGTTCTGTAGTATCCGCCAAATATGTATACAATACATTTTTAAATGAAACAGTAATTGATTTTTCGTTTTCATTCGAACATAACATATGCGTATATACATACAGTACCAATTGGCAAATATTATTGAAATATATTACATTCATATTCATTTCATATTATTTAAAACATGTTTATAACATTCTTCATAACAATATCAATGCGGCATTAAAAAATATAAAGAAAAAACAAATTAATAATTTAACGGGAAAATCATGAAAAGTCAGTGACAATTTTCTTGTACTTACATTTAATATACACAAACAAGTAAATGTAGTAAATAAATATTAGAATACCACTAACAAAACCAACTCAACGCCAATTTATTTCAGTAAACCGTATAAACATGCAGTTTGCTTCCCTTGAAATCTATACCACTGACGCTCCACTATCGTCTACGAAGCGCTAACAAATCGCTCCAAACACTCCCCGTACTTATATCTAAACGCTATTAATCGCCCGTGGTCGCGCGACTAATTGCTGCTACGAAATATCGATGACATTTGTGTGGTGAACCGCAGCTTGTGGAAGTTTTAGTCGATTCTAAACTCTATGCGCTAAGGTGGTGAGGGGGAAAACGTATGAGAGCGAGTCGAATTTACACAGCCTTAAGCGTTTGTCCCATTGCCAATGTGTTTGACAGCCGATGAAATATTTTCTCGCTTTCGAACTATCCAAGCTAATGGTTATTCGAAATAAGAAAACTCAGACAAAAATGTTTCACATTATTGTGGTAATACGTATATGTTTCAATCTCATTATTCTGGTAATACGTATAGATGGGTATTTTTTTTAAATTTCTTTTAAATTGCCAAATAAAATATGATTATTTACGCTACCGTTAGCTCTGGGGTGTGCATGTATTCAGTGACGTCACTTAGTACAGTGTGTATATGTGTATATATGCATATGTATCACTAAGAGTGTTTTTTTTTTGCTTGATACTAATAGTATTTTGTTTACAGATATTTCGACCAGTCAGTCATTACCGAGGAATTTAGTCATTAATTAACTGATTTTTTTTCATATCAAGTTTACTCTTTCATTAATTGGATAATATGAATAAGTTGTAGTAAAAACAGCAGTCTCTTTACAAAACTGCGTGTCGACTATATTTTAAGACTGAATATCACACCCTATAACTGTAAAGGAAACTTAGTTCTTAGCTTCGTAGTAGAAATCGTGACGTGATGTTGTACAGCGAGAAAATTGTTTGGTTCACATGATACAATCAGAGTTATAGCTCATCAATTACCTATAATATGTCTTAATTCGGCAACCTTCAAATCAAAATACAACATAACTTAACATTTTACATTTCATAGACCCTTTACATTACGAAAAGTCTTACGAATGAGGATGATGATCATGTTGATGATGGTGAAGATATCGTTAATAATGATGAGAATAATAAAAAAAAACATTTAATCAGCAAATATAGGTACACTTTCAATCCAAACAGCAATCGTGTTTGTGACTAACCGTCACATTCCTCTGATTGACATCCTTAAGTTATTACCCAAGAGTTATTTGTGGCTATCATGTGGCTACGCTATAACCAGAACAGAACACATTTGTACGCGCGACTCGAGCTTTCAGGCCAGGGTCGTCGACCACTCACAGATAACTATACGATCTTCTTTTAATCATTCAAACGTGATTCATTGTGCTTTTCACACAGAAAAATGTGTGTGTGCGCGTGTGTGTTTATCTGTTTGATGTTACATATAAGTGGTATTGGATACAACCCTGCTTACAGTTTAATCTTCACCACACGAGTATTGAGTGTATTGACATCTTATACACGTGATACATTAAATTATTATCACGCCAGACATTATTTTGCTTGATAAGATTTTGTCTCGCTACTGCACGTTGAGAAAGACGACGCATTGGCGACAGCGCTTGTGTCAAATTTCTAGTGTGGCTATTTATGTGTGAATATGCATGTAATTGAAAATGGTCATTCTAATATAGGCACGGTTGTCTCATTGACTTATGGAATTTTTATATACTTTCAATTACATGAGGCAAATGTAATTTGGAACGAAATAATGTACAAACCCTTTTTATGTATCGCCTTTTTATTTATATGTATATAGTTTACACGTAGATATTTTAATCCAACCATACTCTATTTTAATTAGAAGGAAAAAACGTCCTAATTATTGTCATACCTACGTACCTACTCATCTGCTTACTAACCTTACACATGAGAGAAATATAACTCCAATATTTATTCGAAAGTTCGAGAATGCCGCCTACTAACAAATAGCGTTCACGTTGATACAGTTGCAGCAAAAATTCTCAAAGATTACAAATCGCCCTGACTCGATTAGCTCGATTCTACAACAGCACAATCGGTACACGGATGTCTGGCCGCAGCTAATGAGACCTACCATTGTTTACAGATCCTATCGAGCTATCTTGCACTATTTTTGCTCGTTCGTTTTCAAAGTTATCTCGTTGCTGTGCGCAAAAAACGAACGCAACTTTTATAGTGCATAGTACGCGTTTCCACAATAACATCGATATAGATTTCACAAACGATTTGTGCTCCTGCAAATCGATTTGCCAAATAGAGTAGAGATGCCCATTAGGTTTTTAACATTTATTCTTAGATATTTTTTGTTTTTTTTCGAAGCATTAATGCAACTACGTACAATATACCAGTTTTGAATAAATAATTTATGGGTTAGAGTGTATAAATCAATAAATTCCATTAATTCCTTGCCGTTAACTAAATTGAGACACTAAGGGGACAACGATCTAGTAGGTGGCCTGAGTTTGGTTTAAAAATAAGATGAACTTTCTAGATATGTGTGTTTTCTCGCACCTACTTTCTTCGCCCCTAATGTAAATGATACTTATCTTAAAAAACACATGATATGATATTAGGTCTTTAAACAGACACAAGTTTTTAAAGTCAGGGGTGCTCACCAAAATTTAAACACCCGAGGTTGACGTTTAACATCCTTTTAAAGTAGTGACACCTGGCGGAGAAAAAATAAAACTTCTTACCCAATCCGTTGTTCGCTAATGAGAGCAGCACCATTGTTTACAGATGGGATCGTGTTATCTCGATTATTTTTATTCGGACTCGTACTTATCTCTCGAATTCGACTCGATTGTTTTCTTGGTTTTCGTCAGTGTTGTTTGTATATCGATTCGGATCGATCGGCAGATAATTAGATTGTTTTAACGGATAAAAGGTATTGTTTCATTCGTTACGCTTTTTTGGACGCGCTGTGCGTTGTGCTTTAATGATGTTTAATTACTTGTACAAATAAAGACGAGTTGATTTACTAGAGATATGATGATGGGATATTGTATGCATTTAATTTCTTTACGCCACAACGAAATTGGTGTGTTACATTACATAATCTCTTTTTATCTTGTATACAATAAGGTTACAGCTATTTTTGTTTCCAATAAAGGTGCAACATAACACGTAAAAAAACGCAACTGCACTGTATAATCTCCGACGAGGTAGACAGAGGAGTGTAGTACAATCACCTTTCATCAGTTATGTTTACGTCCCACTATGGAAAAGGTGGTGAACCTATTGTCATACACCGGGAACAGTTCCAGACTCCGAGCCACTATTAGAAAATCTAAATTACAAAAGTCTGACAGTTCCCAAACCTGGATTTAAACATAACACCACGCATATATTTTGCCTAGTTTTCATGCCTGTACGTCACATAAGTACTAATAAATCTAATATAAAAAACAGACAATGAAGTTACTGTTACGAATTGTGTACAGTTAAGTAAGGGTTGCAAATCATTGATTCGGTCCATCGACGATCGCATCACTCGGCAAGCAGGTGATACGGATGCTGGAAGCAGGTAGCAAATTAGGCAGCGCACACGCGATACGATCGCGTCACCCGCGACGCGTCCGGCGCGTCAACGTAACGAACCTTATTGTATGCAAAGCGCGCGTCCAGCGGGATAACTAAGCGTTTTTCAACTTGCGTTCACCGCGAGTTATCGTGTACATGTTTTATAACATATGCATAATTTACATCGCTATGACAAGGATTCGATATCGCTTGTTTTTTTTTTTTTGCTAATAGATACTAATTTCTGTTAAAAATATCTACCAAGAGTCAATAAATTAAATTTTCATCCGATGCTGATCAAGAAACATGTCATTAATCGACATAAAACTTAAAATGTGAAATACGTAGTACACTGTTAGTTAAAATACTATTCATTTCATCCATCAAAACTTTTTCATTACCAATTTTCCACGATTCTCTTTTTTTAAGTTCTATTGTACGCCGATAGCCCACAGCTCGTTTCAAACTGATCCTTGCCAAAGCATATGGTTAAATAAACAATTTGAAGCTTTGCAACAATAAACTTTGAGCTCATAATCGTCTACCATGCTGAAGCTTGCATGACGTTTTGTCATTGTTACTTAGATGAATCTACTACGTAACTACCGCCAATCATTGAGACGAAATTGGAATTTACTTCAACTGCAACAGGGGAGAGTTTCGTTCAAATTAGCGGTGGGACTTACGCCCTTTGGGCAGTGCGAAGGCTGGCGCTATCAGAATCACCTTAATGATGCCTCGATGGCGGATAGCCATTGTGTGGGATGTAAATTTGTAGCCGTCGGCGCGGGTAATGATGTGAGAACAAACTGAGATGCCGATAGCTCGATCGGGATCGCTCGCCCCACTGTGCTGTTCCTTCAGGTTGTATCGTGTGATCCTGCCCGCTTCTTTTTTTTAATGTCGAACGCATTGTCTTTTGTCATAATGCCTCTGATTGTTTACAAGTTTCGCTCGTAAAATGGAATATTTATGCGGAGATTATATCAAAATTTTGCTTATGGAAAAGTTTTTACAACGAGATATGTATGTACACAATGTTTTGTGTGATTTTATTTCGTTCGTGAAACTTGAACGGTAACAATTGAGGACAATCAAGATACTCGCAACAACATAAAGTACTTAGATTTAGGTCTAGATTTTTATAGATTTAAGTATCAGGCTATCTACTGAAAACATAGATACTTAAAATATTAATTTATTCAGTAAATTTGTGTACGCATAGATATAAGACTATATCAGCAAAAAATAAGCAAACCTTTGTCACATTCAAAAGAATGGACCGTGCTAATGATTATACGTTGGCGTGAGTACAAAACATTATCTTTTTACTACCAACTAGTTAATGAGCGAAGCCTTTTAGCGTTTAACTACACAAAAACCAACACAAACGCACGCGTTTATCCAATCTTGAACTACCCCGAAACCTTTCCGTATTATTACACATAAACAAACAAAGCGTTACAGAATCAAAATGGCGCAGCGGTATGATCATTAGCGGTTATCGCACTATTTTGTCGGATAGACAAAATTTGCAGTCTTTCAACGCACATCAACGTAATGAGTGAGCCCGTAAAGGAGTTTTCAGGCGAACGCGATAAATAATAAACCCACTAAAAGGAGCTCGATGAAAAACGACGCACGATGCGGGCACTTAATTTTGGCGGTAAATTAGAACGCCATTTTGTGAATTGTGGTGACATTGGTGTATCGTTCAGAAATAAAGGAAGCTCATTCGATTAAAAATTAAATTTAGTTAAATAATTTTTACAAAAGTAATTATATTTAATCTGGAGCCGAACTTAAATTTTATTAAAAACAAGCATGTACATTATGTCTATGTAAAAACATAATCGTTACAAAACAACTTTCTACTTAAACCTTATCTGTACCAGCATTCTGTCCAAATCGGCCATTAATTTAAAAAAAAGTAGATTAATGAGTGACTTTAAACTGGAACCCGTATCTCGAACTTGAGGTACATTACATAGGAATCCACAATTAAGACACTTAGTCGGGACAGCGTGCATGACATCATTATCTGAGAAATCGATTCTTTTTCTTTTATATCGAGAGTATAATCGGGATGGAGCGTGGCGCCGTCCGATCTGTTTTATCGTCGTATTATCGACGACTAATGCATCGGGCGCGATAACGCGGACATAAGAGCGGGGGCAGATAAACTCGGTGTGGCCATGTTAAAAATAGTTTACACGCATAGTTTGTTGTCTATGGTAGGGATACGAATCGGATTATAATTTTGTACATTTTGTTCATGTTATGAAATGTGTTTTGCAATACTTTAAACATATCATTATCTGTTGCAACACTTATTTTCAATAATATGACCGTTGCGTTGATACAAAAAAAACCAAATAAATAATTCGTGAAATAACTGATTACGTCATAATTTAAAAATTATCACAAACAAACAATTTCAATTAAGATTTATCATTCGTATAGCCTTTAAGTATAACAAAGATCAAATAAGTATTGTTCAGCGTTATCATACAAAAATATATTTAAAAAACGGGCACTTACATCCCTAGCTTTAACTTTAAAATTCCTACAAATTCCCCGAGCTATCGACAGCCAGAAGCGATATGTCTTCCTTATTCAAATCGTCATTACGAACTCTTTCGGCGACCTAGCTATCTTGCGGCCGGAGAGATGGCAATAATAAAAATTATCTATACAAATGGGCCAGGATTACTGAGAGACATAAATTCGGCTCCAATGAGCGCTGTGCGGTGCGATAAAGGGGCAGCGGGTTTAGCTTCGACGCTTTTTGCTAGTTTTTTGATTGGTTCAAATGGTTCATTTAATAGCAGTCTTAGCACCTGTTACCTACTTTTAATATTTTTGCATTGATTTGTATTAATTAAATGCTTCAACGTATATATATTACAAGAGCCATATATTTTCATTTCCGCTTGAAATTTTATAAATAAAGAATATAAATAATTAAATGTTGACTTTTAAGCTAAATGTCAAACATAGAGAAGACGTAATTCATAATTTAACTTTTCTAGAATATTCGATTAGTTTTTGTTTACTACAAAAATAAGAAATTTTAGCAGTCATATTTCTAATCCTGAGGTAGGTACTGGGCCATGTTTTAACTTATTACAGAACAGATAGACAACAAGGAAACGCGGTGAAACCGATTTTTCGAAAACGAAAGACTTTGGCAGAGGATAGAGAAATATTTTAAAGTGCAATCCGCTTAAAAAACGACTAAAAGCTGAAAGCCCGCCCAGCGTCGGTATCGCGCGCAGAGAGACACAGCGGGCAGAGTTATTCGACAAAAATGCTAATTTTCAAATCTCAGATAATTTTTCTACTATCCACGAAGGACGAGTAGCGAGTAAGCAACGGACAAAGAATTAAATTATAAAAATCACCTCTGTGAAGAAACAAAATATATCTGTGAAGTTAAATAGTAGAGGAAACGGAAAACGGAAAAGTAAACGGAAAAATAGTAGAGGATATTTGTACAGTAATATTATTTATCAGTTTTTTAAGTTGTCTATTAATATGTTGCGTAGCTACAGCCATTTTGTACTATCATATTCGCAATTTATATATTTTATCTGAAAAAAATTAAATAACGATGTTTTGGTATCTGTGCTGAACACCGTATTCAAACATATTTGATACTCTTACATAATATTTTATTTTATTTAACAATGTGGCAACATTGTTTCGTTTTTTATGTTTTATGCAAACATTGTCTACGGTTTTCTCGCTTACAATCGGACAATTACATTAAACTCTCCCGTCCGCTACAATCGCGCCACTGCACTCGCTTTTTTCTCCTGTTATCCACGATTCGATGTTTATCCACGGTTTACTACCAGTCGGAACAGGGCCATTCATTTTTGTTTTATACAAGGGTTTTGGCGGCAATTTGAAATGGCGAACAAACATAATTTACTTAACATTGTTAACTTTAACAATGTTCAAATATATTATAGTAACTTTTTACTTTAAAGTATAATAGTTCTTAATATTTGTAATAAATAAATTTGACTCATAATCATCAGCCTAATGCTGTCCAATGTCCAGTCCACAATATATCTAATTTTTTAATTTAATAAAACATGATATAATTTCAAATTGAATTGAATTTTATTGTTTATTACTGAATTTATTTAAATGTATTTACTTTAAGGAATCGAAACAAACACATGTAGCTTGCTAATGTTTGTTATTTACATGTATCCACATTCTTGTGTCACAATTCCTTACGAAAAACAGTATATCATGATTTGCAATATAATATTTCAGATTCCTTGTGTAAAACAATATTTCACGGACCGGTTGCTATCGCATTCGAACACGCTATAATTTTTCCACCGTCAAAATGATCGCCTCGCAGATCAATAATTAATCGAGTTTCGATTAAAATCGCTCTCGATCGGCATCCGATGGCAATCCGAGTGATTTTCTTTAATTATACAAATTACGTTATGAAAGAGCTGGCGGTGGCGATACGATCGCCGAGTCGCGACAAGTTGGCAATTCCGAGAGATACCGCGCGCTCACCAATCACCGATTATATCGTGGTTTTATAAAAATTAAATATGTA
Organism: Mimoniades nurscia nurscia; assembly: GCA_018246595.1. Taxonomy (NCBI): domain Eukaryota; kingdom Metazoa; phylum Arthropoda; class Insecta; order Lepidoptera; family Hesperiidae; genus Mimoniades; species Mimoniades nurscia. The sequence continues at coordinate 17,579 of DWFO01000299.1, forward strand.
AAAACCGCCATTTTTCACACAAACGTATGTTGAAAATATCTTATGCCATCGCTTAATTATATGTGCAATACTATATATATATCAATTATTATAATATCAATAGAAAGAATAAAATATTTCTAATGATTTTAAAGCTATTAGGTATATTGGCAACATCGAAAGAAATCAAACAGTATATTGACAGAGCGGGAAATATTGCAGAAATGCATGTCTTGAATTTCGAACGGTTGAAAACCTGTTGTAATGACAAGTATTTTTTCTCAAAATATTTATTGTACAGACACCTGTTACATTTCAAAAATATTTTTTTGTCAAACTCCTTGTTCTCGAGGACGGCGCAAAAACGTCGCCTCTGTAATAAAGCCGGGTACCTTCAAGCTATACATTCATTAATTCAACAGGACAGAGCGACCAATGTGATATCAAATAGAAATGGCATGTAATGGTATCAAACGTACATATATAAGTTGTAATTGCTATTTATGTTTAGTATTACAGGCAAAATTACGAATAAAGTTTGAGATATATCTTCTACTTTCGTAAAAAAATGCGAGTCAGGAAAGCTTAAAACAAAATAAAATGTAGTAAAAATGTTGACTAAGTTAATAACAGCATAACACAGTATCACGCCTGTATTTACCCGAAGGGGTAGGCAGAGGAGCGTAATACATTCCCACCACGGTAATGTTATATGTTCCAGTATCGAATAGGAGTTGGGTCTATTGCCATGCACCGGGCTCGAATCCAAACTCCGTGCCTTTACTGCAAACTTCTGATAACACAAATAATAGTTCTGGTGAAAAATCCAACTGACAATCCCTGCGTCAGAACGAAGTCCACGAACCGCTGAACCAAACTTAATATCCGTGACCAGTCATTTCTATTTGAGACACGCACTCCGCATCAGTACAGTTCCTCAACTGCTAATATCTGTCTGATCTCGCATTGTCCGGCGTGCAACAACTCACCCTCGTGTTATGAAGTGTCGATTCAGTGATACCTATAGCGCAATAAAAACTATTCTGTATTGATATATAGATACTTCGTGAAGCAATTTTAGGAACTCGATTCTTCATCTGTATTACGAGTTCTAACATTACGAGTTCGGCACCTATATGTCCTTACGATAATGGCAATGGGTTTTTTTTCTTTTTTCCTGTTCCACGACGTCACATCCATATCAGATATACTTAATTTCTACCCTTCACTATTAAACACTGGCTTATACTTTTCGAATATGAATTAAAGCCAAATACTGGCTAAGTGCGAGTTTAACGAATTTCACATTGCTGAGAGAATATTGTCGAGAATTAATGTTTGCGGGTTTCAAGAACCTTTCCTTCACAGTTCCGGCGACTGAAATTTAACTTCTGGAAGCGCTCGTAATTTTGTATAATTTTGGGGCACATGGCGGGCACTGAACCCAAGACACGCGAAGTGAGATGCTACTATACTTACTACTGTTCATACGATAGTCACAGCTCAGTTTCGATCGCTTGCCAATAAATAGTGAATCCGTTAAAAGTTGCCGCATTTGCCGTGGTTTCTGATAGGACTATATGTGAAATTAAGCAACGTCGGATTTATTCTTAAATCAATATAGTTCTTCATTGATAAAATGTGTGGGAATGCGATCCGGTAATTAAAAAATTCATGTAAACAGGTCGGATCCATACAAACAGGTTTTGTAATTATTGAACCATTTAAAAAACGAGCTGCATATTGGAAGGAATAGCGTGATGATATCAACTCCAGGCGCAGAAGTCATGGCTTATTCAATATGGTATTGATCATGTATGTATACATAATGACCAATTACACTACCGGACGTTTCATTTATCAAAAATATTCGTGTTATTCTAATGGCGTTTTTGACATGCAAGAAAATTCCACATATAGATATATTATAAACATATTTTCAAAATGATATAATGGTAATAAAAAAAACTAAGGAATACGTATTAAATCTGAACATAACTATAGACAAAGAAAAACGTATCGCTAAGAAGAAAACAAAGTTTTAATAACAACTCTTTGTATACTTATAGAACATTCTCGAACGTAAAGAACAAATAGGCTTTTCACACCGATTAACACGTGTTTTCCATTGTAATGCTTTCCACTGGTGCGGTGTGAAGCAGCCTTAGCTTGCATCAAATTAGTTTGTTCGATGTTCGATCCATCAAAGCCTCGTTAACACGTCCGCAGCTCGTTTCAAACCAGTTCGGGGTAGTGTTGGAAGGGTTTTTTTGTGTTCCGTTTGTCGGTATCGGTAGTAATCGATAGGTAGCAGCCGGTAGAACATCATGTTCTACGGGGAACAGAGTTAATTATTTTCCGTGTCGTGGGCGTGCGATGTGACGTTCTACTGAAATGATCTCGCCGCAATAAGGAAAGGCAATCGTTTTAACGTAGGTACGTTCCGTTGCATCAATTGCTTGTTGACAATCACTGCTGTTATATAGCAAAATGTTATTGATACGTTTCGTTTCAGACGTATATTGTTGTTGTTGATGTACTTTGCATTAACACACGCTGTTGATATTTATATACCATTAAATAAAATATGAAAATCAATTTTGCAAAACCAAAACAATTTTTGCGAATCTCATCAAAATTCTCGCATATTAATTTCAAAAACAACCATCGACGGTATAAAATTATCCCTACATTGAATCGTCGTATTCGTTTTTTGATCTCTCGCACGACGCGACGTATCGAGTAACAATTTACCTGGCGGTCAACAACGTCAAACTAAATTAATACACAAATAAATCGATACCCCCCAGAATTACACCGAATAGTCAACAGGCGTCCGCCTTCTCGAACAATCTGCCATCTTTTGCGGAAGACCCTTATCGTTGACATCTATTTCGCGGAATGTCGCGAATTCCGCTGAGCGAATTGTGAATTTCGCTCACGCGAATTTCGTGCGCCGCACGAATCAAAGGACACTATCGCCGCATATGCAATCGACATATTAATATTCGATCTAGAGCCGACTCGATGTTCCCGATTCGTATAATTAAAATCGAGATCGATACGATTGGAGCGGATTCCGTCACGTCGCCACTAACAGCGCCGCCCACTTTTGACGCCTCCAGCAATACTCGTATGCAACTTTTATACCGTTTATTTATCGCCACGATGATATCTCGTATCGTTTCAATCGTTAATTTAATAGTATATTAATGTTGCTATTATCAAACTGAAGGTGCTTTGAATGACATGAAAGTACGATGACCGAACATTGATTTGCATAGACTTCTACGTACCTAACTTTTACTGAAGTACTCTGTATGTCTTTTGAACATGTTATGGTATAGCAATACTCCGGCATTAAAAATTCCAGAACACGTGACGAGTACCAACCCTGAGCGCCATCAGTATTTGTGAGCCCAGTAATACTCTCTTCCGTAGGTACTTCAGAAGGAAACTCTTAGTGCCTATAGTAATTCCCATTTGCTGTTCACTCGAAACGAATTATGCCACGATTATTAAGTTCATACATCTCGTTCATACATATGCGGTAGGTAAAAAGCACAGAATACAAATATCTTCATCCTAATCTTATTATACACATTTGTTTGTAAATATAAAAAGAACCGAAATTGTAGCACTATAAAACAAAAAAGAACATAAAAACATGTATAAAACAAGTGTAAATATCATAATTAAAAACACCTCGAGCACACAAAAAGCTGGCTAGGGTTATCAGTCGACAGAAAACCGCTAGTAGTTTTTACGCTAATAAGTACAGCGGTACACAAATGATTTTTTAATCGCGCCCAATCCCTGTTATTAATGACGCACACGGGGGTCGCATGTGAGTTCCAGGGGTGCCGGTCTCGTGAGCCCCGTGCGGCGTATCGTCGCATTTTGCATAGATTTAAAAACTCGATAGTTATGTAAATTTCTCCGCTGCCGTGTTTACTTGTTTCTGAGTTACGGCGCGCCTCGGTAATAGAACCAGCGCCTATCAGAATTGTGCACTTGTCGTACTAACAGCGCGTACAAAGAGCTAATCTTGATTTTTAATGTTAAAAGGCATTGCACACAGACAGACAGCCTACCTGATGGTTAGTGGTATTTTCAATATCAGAAGAGCTATCAATATGTTGCCTGCCTTCAAGAATCTTTTTAACGCTACGAGTACGTTTATAGAACTCCATGTCATGCTTACCTTAAACACCTCTGAAAGAAAGAAACATTAAATCGCATGTGAATTGTACACTTGCAGTTTTATTACTTCTTTTTCAAAAGGTAGTAAGAACAGCAATTTCTAACAAACTCTATTTTTCTTTTTTTTTTGGCGCGTATGTTAAATTTGTTTGTCTGTGTTAAATTTGTTTATTTCAATAAATTTGCTGTCTATAACCGTCTATAAATTGAATTGTGGTCGTAGTTACATTACATCCTTATAATTAAGTAAATAATTTAAACAGGAACCTCTATTATGATCTACAATTATGATTAATGTAAATTCGATCATTTCAAGCAGCAAGCCTTTTATAACATTAATAAAAGTTGTATACCTGTGAACTACATAGACTGCATGTCTGCATTACACTGTAGCTTCCATCACTACCATCAGTATTGCGAAAATTAAAGTATATTGCGAAAATTATAGTATATTGTAATATTCTAAGTGCTTATTTTAAAAGATGCAATAGCACACCTATGGAGTTTCTTTCGCCGCTTCTTC
>DWFO01000300.1:0-22265 GCA_018246595.1 Mimoniades nurscia nurscia
CAGTCGCACGCGCAACAAACACGACCAACGAGGCAGAATATAAGTTACTGTGTATTATTCAAATATTTAATTATTACAAGATCATTCCAAGTCCTTTATTATTCTTAATAATACCATGGTTTTATAATTTTACTATAACACACATACTTCTATAAAAAAATGTTTAACGCTAGAAATGCACAGGAATTTTGTAACAAATAAAATAAGAGAACATACCAATTGATTCCATAACAGCGCTCATAAAATGACATATTGTACTTAAAGTAGAATCATACATTATTATATCATAAAATCTTAGTGATCCAGAACAAACCTAACGTTTGGCAATCCTAGCGGAGTATAAAGTATGTATAATGACTTGGCACGAGTGGCGACGACAAATAAAACTAGCACACATTACATACACATGCAGATCGTACATTTCCTTTAAACATTATTATTATTACACTGCTCAATTTGTACAGATAAATCTATGACGCTGCAGTGAAAGAAAAATACCCAATAATTAATACATACATATATACGTATGTTCGTGGAGATCTGTTCAAAAAATGTCTGTAAAAAATGTGTTCGATGTATAGACAATAATAGCTGCAGTGATACCCCAATGGTTTAGAACTTAGACTCTCGCTAGTGGAATTCTGGGTTTAAATCCGAGCTGCAGCTCCGTACAAAAAATATACGTTTCAAAATTAAATATCTTTTGTTTTAACGGTGAAAGAAAACATCGTGAGGAATCCCGCACACCTTACGGTCTTCCTAAATGTTCTCTAGAAATAAACATAATTTATTTAATACTTATGTATCGTAGTATGAGGATATGCTTTTCACATATTATACTAACAATATGCTACTTTTAAGATATTTAGCACTCGGTTTGCTCTGTCTACCCCGTAAAGAACCTGCCGCGTTAATGTAAGAATAAAAATAACAAAAACGAAACTAAACGTTTATCGTGTCCTATCTTAATATTACACGGCTTTATAAAATAACGTAGTACTTGAAATGGCCAGGATTTTAATATCCCCGAGTTCTGTGAACGAGATCCAGGCTTAAGACGTTCAAGGGTCGACGACTGGGGATGGCTATACAAGTGTGCAGAAATATCGTCTCTCAGCCCCCGCCCCTCCGCTCTCCGATGACATTTCAAACGACATGTTGACTGGCAGCTATCATGAAATTACTTTTGCATATTTGTATATAGAGTATGTAATGTTTTCATTATCACTGTTATCATGACTCACTGTTTATGTCATTGTTTGAGTAAATAGATACGCTCTTTACTGGATGTTGACGCTGTGTACCTACATGGAAATCAGGTGTACAATTCAATGATACTTAGCTTAGATGCCCTCGTTGGTTGCAAGCGCGACTGCCGCTCGAGAAGTCCTTGGATGGATTGGATTTTTCTAACATGGAATTCCTAGTAGTGACTTGGAGTCTGGATATGTGCCCGGTTTGGAAAGAGTCTCACCACCTATTTCCAAAGTGGGAAGTAAACGTAACTGGAGAAACGTGTAAGTGTACTGCACTCCCTTGCGTACCCCATCGGTGATTAAGGGCGTGATGTTACGTTGTTACGTTATATTTAGCTAAAATGTAAGGTGTATTAAAAGTTAATATTTCCAAATGACGGATCCAATATGTGTTCTACAAGCACATAGCACGTTCGATAATAATGAAGTTGATAAATGAAGCTAGTGAGCAGAGATTAATTCGATATATTGTTACACGCTGCACGTTGTAGGTGGGCGTGTGTGTGACTGCAAATCTGTAGCTAATCCGTCGGATACAGCGCGAGGCTTCGGGCTTGAGTGATTGCATCTTGTGTGCTCAGCGCTTTGTGAATATGATAGGCAATTTAATATCGACAATATTAAAGCTGTTTTGCGTAACAATAACAAAATAAACATCTCATGCGTTCATCGAACACTTCGCAGCGCTGTATCCATTGTTACTCATAACAAATAACATGTTCAGATATTGTCTACGTTTCTTCCGAAATCATTAAGTGTGCGTATTCCACTTATAAGTATTCCACTCATTTTTTTCTGGATTCAACAGCCATTGATAGAATCATGAAGATATGCATAGTACTTGTGTTAAGTCGATACCGCAGTGCACAGTCTTTTCCGCATTCTAGGAATTCAAATGGAGTTGTTGCTTCAGCGAAGCGAATCAGATATCAAGATGCCACGATTGTGTGAATCACATCTACATTAAACGAGATGCGCTTTAACGATTTCGTTCCCTTTGCATTAAAGATTTTTATTGATTATTACATTACTATACGGTAGTAAAGTAGGTAATCAAGAAGTCACTTTTAGGTGACACTTTTAGGACATCACACTGTGGTCTGCCACGCTGACCAAGTGCGGGTTTTTTTATGAATGAAGGTTTCCTCACGATGTTTTCCATCACCGTTGCAGCAAGTCATATTTAATCCTAAAACGCACATTTATAAAAAGTTGCGCGCTAGGATTTAAACCCGAGCCTCCAAAGTAAGAGGCTGGATTGCAAATCACTAGGTTGTCACTGTTTATTTGTTGAATAAAGAACAATAAATACGTTTTTTAAATCGTTTAGTCAAATTACGATTAAGCTCCTTAAGCTAAAATTACTAGGAATAAAACAAAGAACAATTATTTCACACATTTTATGACTACCCTTGAGATAAAATATACCCTTGGAAGAAGAGACATTATTTTTCCGAGAGCGATCTCGGAAATCGTTACGACAGTCGCCTGCGGTACTCACCAGGATTGCATAAATGCAAAGAACGTTTACGGCGCGGAACATAATCAAATGAAGCCATTTACATTCAGCGGCCGATATGCGAACAGAGCCACGATACCGTCCCTCTCGCTCGCTCTCACGGTTAATGGCGTCGCAAATTATGGACTCGAGTGTTCTCGCTAGCTAGCTCTGAATCCGTGGATATCGGGCCAAACTGTTACCTACTTGGGCCTACTACTATCGGAAAAATAACGATATTATGTTATATGAATCTCTACGTAAATTATAATATTTTCACGTATAAGTAATAACTTATTTAGGTAACATCGAACGCATGCATGCATAAACAACGCACGTTACGTCGATTTGGATCGTTAATTTTATTTTAACTGTTTTGTATTTAGAAAATGTGTTATTCAGTTTACCTTGCAAAGTCCACAATAACTTACACAGACATATATTTCCATTCTAAGCTTATTAAAAAAAAATTAAAACAGCTATTAATCACGTCTCATACAGCCCGGTCTGTTACAAAAGAGATAAAGTTCCATTTTTATACTTGTTATTAATTCTATAGTCATTTATAACTTGTGCGAAGAAAAAACTCAGCGAATAAATGTTTGCGAATCTAACTGTTAGTGGAGTCATTACCGGCGCGTATGGACGGATGCCGGCGTGGATCGTGATACATTAGCGTAGTCGGCGGAGCAAATCGTGTTTATGGCTAGTTAAACACTTTTTGCGATGTAAATAAAAGTTACTGAATATGCCCCCAGGTAACGTACACCGCTTTTAGTTCGACTACAATTACCGACATATTTTATAAAGGCGTTTTTACGTTTCTTTTTTTTTACCGAAGTGTAATTTTCCTGTTACACATAAATTTCTTATTATGGGCGGTAGGGTTGAGACGATTGTGTTTTAATATAAGTAAATCCATACATACCTCTCGGTTCATTTTCCCATAGATAATGTTATGACGGTTCTTAAACTTTTTCAAGCCCTGCTTCTGACGCTTTAAAGTCAGCGATGCCTAGTTGTTTGGCAAACTTCCCAGCTTTGGCTTCAACAATCGGACCCGAGATGGGTACATTATCCTTGCGGTCGTTGTTAAACCACGATGACACTACTTTATCCAAGATTCTGTATTTTGGCTTCGTCAATTTTTTCCTGGACACTCCCCGCAGCTCCGCCTGTAAAATCGCTACTTTGTTTCTCCAAATGGTAGCAGCAGTGGACGGGCCGAGCCCTAAACGTCCTCCGACATCACTTTCTTTTCTCCGCTTTATATCTCACGTATCAAACTTTCTCGTTAACACATAACGCTTTTCTTCTACGGCCCATCTTGACAGTTTCAAAGTAAACGACAGGTAACGATGGTGCGTTTAGTGACTGAGACCAAAATTTCCTACAGTCAATGTAAAATCTAAGAATAATGGCACACGTATTAAGGCAATTAATGATAACACAACAGACGGCTGTTTATGACCTCGGGTAACTTTCTTAAAAATTTCGGCGCCTCAAATGATTAGTTTTGTAAGCTGATTATAAAGACAACTACACTGTTAAATATGTTGTTGATGTCTAAATATGAAAATATTTCTTCGTAATACAGAATGGTTGTTGCGTTATAAAGAGTGAATTAATATATGAGTTTTGTGGTTGAGCAACCAAATTGAACTAATACCTACGTTATATAAATTTTCCCGTTATAACGAACGACGTTATAAAGAGATTACAGTTAACTGCACTGGCGTTGTACGACAACCAATAGGTAGATACTAATTATATGTAAATAAAACTCCTAATAAAATGAATGCATTTTCTTTCATGTCCTTATACAAGGATTTTATTTTAATGTACTCCAATAATAAACGGCGGACTGTAACTAACAACCAAGAAACCGAGCTCCATTACATGGCATAAAACGCTCAATCCAATAAACGTACCCCACGCGTCGTTTATAAATAAAATAAACGGTTCATTGTTACACGAGTGACAAATGCGGGATATCGTCTTGCGCCCACTGACGCGACGCCACAAGACAATACCGACTCGCCGCGAACAGTTGAGCCGCAAACATATTCATATTTCGTCACGCCATCTCGCTATTAAAACCTTTATGAGCGCCGGCGAGCGGTAGCAGAGTTGCCAACCTATCACCCTGGTAGCGGACGTCCTGTTTAATCGAGTCACGTGGACACATAGAGTTCGATACAAATGTAAAAACAAGTGTCTCTTAAGGGATCCATAAGTATGTTTATTATTAAGGACAAGGTAGATAGTTGTACATATTAAAAGGACAAGGTAGAGATGTCGAAAGCGTGTCTCAATTTAAGGCTTCATCCAATTTATTCGACAATTTTTGTTCACTAACTTTGATGGGCTGGGTGAAGTTAGAAAAGGAAAATGTAACAAGATTTTACACAGTCATGTTCTATTCGGGTCGTTTGGCGAGATTTATACTCCCGTTGAACACAAAAGTCCTTGGCCCCTTTGTGTTACGTTTTGAAAAGGTAATCTTGGTTACAAGCCGTGTACCTAATTCTACGAAATACGCTCAATTTAATATGCTTAAACTGAGCGAGAAGAACAAAACAACAAACCATTTTGAACATTGAGCAAAAAAAAATTGAAAACAACTTCACGAGATAGTAAAAATAAAGATGTCAGAAAGACTTGTCCTGGAGGGACTTTAGAGGTGGTGTTAGCAACGAACTTGTTATATTCACACAGAGCCGTTGGCTACCCTATTACAAGTCGTGCGCGCTGGAAGCCATTGTACGGAACCGGAGGGGTCGCGAAGTTGCGAGCGGCTCAACGCTCGCTCGCTAGTTGACTGTAAACACGAGGGGCGAGCCAGCTGCCGCATTATCTCGCCCAAGCGCACCACTCCACGGCGGGAAAAAGCTTCGATTCAAATTAACATTTCAATAAAAACCCCGAGTGCTGCACGGAACCCATCGCAAATAATAGGAGTCGGATGCGGTGGCGTCACGGGACAATAGCTAGTAAATCAATTCACAACCGACGAGAACAAAGGAGCGCGCCCGACACGGAATGTAATGAGCGCGCAGACTTCGATTAAGACGCCGAAGGCAGTAGAAGCCCCCTTGCGGCGGATCGCAGGAACTAATTTGCAGTCTCCGCCGTTTCCCAACGCAAAGGGCGGCTCGCCGGCCGACACCTACATGCCTAATGAATCGAAACGCACGAGTATTGAATCATGCGAGCATCGCTACAGTACAGCAGTAACCCTCCGTGGCCGGCGAGCGCGACAAATTGCGGCCACATAGCGAAAGAGCCACGCATCCGAGACATTCGGCGACGCTCGACAACGGAAGCGATTTTCAACGCTGCAACCGAATTACAATCCGCTAAAGTGTGCGGGCATGTATCATTAAAATAATTTGGGGAAATGGCACGTTTTAGTGTTCGCGTTTATGACGGTGGATGGTTCGCGCGTCGTGCCAAACGCAATAAATACAGGGGCGGGAGCGGCCCACCGTCCTGTGTATACACCACCTCCCGGAACGGAACATTAATTTTCCGCTATGCGGAATAAGTGGCGACAAAGAGTGTTCGTGCCAGCTAATGGCCTAGAACATATCAACATTACGATTTAAAGGAACACTGCCAAGAGACAACTTCCAAGCGAATTGGGAGCTATTTATTAGACGTTACACTCCTCCAATCCGTTATGAGACGTTCATCTCGCAACTCTTTGTTTCGAGATATTTATTGAATGTCAAAATGTCAACAGAGTACACCATCGGTATAAAAGAGTTTGTCGGCCTTGCAACGGCACAAATGAAATAATATACCGTTAGGGAAAACGAAATACAATCACGTAGAGCTATGATCTCACGCCATGGCCTCGTACAGTTTGGAGGACAGAATTAACATGTAAATGAATTTCGTGACACGAAGTCACAAATGAAGTAAAGAAAGCTTTCCGTAATTGAAATAGGAATAATTAACGTTTCCGCGGGTTTCCCCACGCTGAGCCGCTGCGTCTATTCGAGTGATCGAATTATGTATGTTAATAAATTCAAAACATCGTTCCGTTTGACTTGCTACGCGATTAACACACAAAACCGTCTCCTCGTACACATTTCACATTGCAAATTGGTTTAACTCACATATATGCCTATTTATGTTGTATTACGAAACACTAAAACATGAATCTCTTTGTGATACAAATAACTGTGTTAAAGCAAATTAATAACTTGCCTAGACTTACACGAACGCTGTCACTGGCTGTGTAGGTACATGGCTTAATTATAAATAACTTTTATATACTTACATAAATGTATACTTATACACCAGCCGTATCCAATTAAACACTTGATCAACACAATTTATTATGAGCGCGAATTTAATCTGATTAATGTATCGGCTGCGTGGTCGTTCCTCAAACGGGTTTTCGAGACACCAATTCTTATCAAATTGAGAGATCGCGCCGGCGGATCGGCAATCGCGGTAACTCGTCACATAACAAATATTCGTTGATTCATTTATTTGTTTTTTTCTTCCAAGAAGTACCCAATAAAGCGTCGACTTTTAAAAATGACAATCTATGTTTTTAGACTAAAGTATAATTTAATTAAAATTTAAATTGCTTAATAGAATATACCTCAGAATTATATCCATTAACACGGTTCTCATTGTCTCTATTAAGAAGAAAACACTTTGTTCTTGTGTTCTTTAATTAAGTATCAGTATTCGTTTATTTAACGGACACCTTGCGCTGTCGACACTATCGCTGATAACCATATTGGGCGCAGAATTTATTACCATATTCCCTTGAATTCAGCCGCGCGTTCGCTTCTCCGGCACGAGGAATGCTGCCAAAGGAATACTCGCTGGCAGCGGCCCGACATCTTGAATTAAATATCGGGAGTCGATAAGTTCGCGTTAAGTGCCATAAGACGGCCAGAGATATTCGAAAAACTTGTAACACTGCGCCAAGTGATATTAAAATGCCGTTTACACATGTACTGTGTATTATAAATTAACATAGGTAAATGTTTAATACCCGAATGTACAACATCAACTAAAAATGTTTTACTAAAGAATTATTCTTAAATTAAATAACTTAATAGGACTTCAAAATACATACATACGTACATTATCATCACGCCAGGTCTCTTGCGGGGTAGGCAGAGAGCACAGAGTGCTAAATATCTCTATTCTTACACACCTGTCGTGCTTCGTCCACATTCATCACTCTCTTCATACATGCACGTCGGTTTCGATAAATTTTATTTTTCTTAAAAGTCTCGCATCGATTATACGAAAATACATAGAACATGAAATTATAACAGACGCGACGTTTTTAAAGCTTTTCGCTATAAAACACTTTAAAGTGACGATTGGATTAATGAAAGCTGGACATGTCGAAATCTATCTAATAGTGAGTGAACGAAAATAAAAAAAGACCACGCGCAGGCTAACGGAGGGCTGGAATGAATATATTGAAACGGTTGCACATCAAATCGAATTGTATGAAGTTAATTAGTTGGGGAGTGTCAGGTTTGAGTAGGGTCCGGGGCGGCCCGAGGCGGCCTGTGATTGTATTACTTAATTATTATTTATATCCGCGCCACGTTTCACTTATTCTAGGCCCAATTTTAATAGCTCGGGGAGAGTTAGGTAACGATGATGAATATTTCACTCGTATTGTAATTATTATGTGAGGTTTGTCAGTTGGAAATCCAGGGGACTCTTCTGCTTATGCAAATGTTACCCGCCTCTCACTGCTTCAACGTGCAATCGAATGTAAAAAGGTGTACCAGATTATATGAGAATAAACTAACTTGTATAGTTAACCTTAAAACAGCGAATAGTTAAAAATCGTTGTAATTAGTAAAAATTGGTGACTAAAATCCAAAAAAAGCACAATTTACGAAAAAAAAACTAATATATAATATATATATTAGTTTTTTTTCGTATAAACCACGCACCTATAATTAAAAAACATGTAAATATGACTCTGGATCACTGGAAACTTTTAAAGTGAGGAAATTTTAGAATGTCATATGTCATATCGAATCCTTCGATCAGAATGAAAAGAAGGGATACAGAATGTCGAAGCTGGTCACCTGCACCCTCGTCACAACTCAGTCACTCCGTTCTCAATTTACAACACAAAGGGTCAGTAGATAACAGGGATGATTATATAGAAAAATTGTTACATATACACTCTGCGTAATGTTTCCACAAGTGACAAAACATCACGCCTATATTTTCCCAGAGGTTGTCAGAGGAGTTGGTCGTGTTGGTTGCGAGTGCGACTGCCGAACGGGACGTCCTAGGTTCGAATCTTGGGTCGGGCACTACTAGATTTTCTAATTTAGATTTCTAGTAGTGGCTCGGAGTCTGGATACGTGCCCGGTATATGGCAATAGGCTCACCACCTATTCCATCGTGGGACTAAAAAGTAACTGGTGAAACGTGGGAATGTTCTACGTTCCTCTGCCTACCTCTTCAGGGATTACAGGCGTGAAGTTACTTACTTTGTAGTAATTTTTAAATGTTAATAGTTATTTTAGGATGAAATTTCATTGAAAGTGAATAAAAGGAACATAAGAATAAGAATAAGAGCATAAGAACATAAGAATAAGAGCATAAGAAATGTCGATTTTGTAGTCCCGCCTCAAAAAGAAAAAAAAGCGTAAGTGAGAAGTCTGAAAAAGCTGATTTTAATATTATTTTGTAGTTTAGGTGCGGTTACATGTTGAAAATTCTGTACCAGTAGTAGCATTTATAGCATGTACCAGATTTTGAGAAATTCTATATTGTAAAGGTAAGTTACACGGTATTACGTGAGTTCTCGGTATTTCTGCCATTAGTAGAGCCTGATAAGTTCCAAAGCTAATTACCTTATCTGAAAATCATATTATATTTGATTTACGAAACGAAACATATCATATTATGTGTTTAAGTAAATGAGTGCAAAATAGAAATACGTAAATATGGGAAATACATATAATCAATCTGTTGGGCATAATTACCAGTCTTTACAGTAGATATCAACTTTACAGCAATGGACATAATTGTATTAGAATTGTTCGATGTTAAAGACCTAGCAAGAAGTTTTATTTAAAGGAGGTCAAGTTTTTTGTTTGAAAAATTTATACAGCAAACACAATTTTATGATGAAAAAATCTTCCCAAAAACCCCACACGCGAATATTTGCAGAATCCCAGATTGCTCTCCTTATTGAATTCTTGCGAATTCTCAAATATTCCGAGGGATAAAAAGGAAAAGGCAATTTTGCCAGATCTAAGTCTGTCTATTGACTTTGTGACTGGACGGAACTTTTTAAAGTACGTCTAAAGTGGACGTCAGGGATATGATCTGCACTACAGCTAGGTCTCAACAAACAAGAAGTATGAGATAGCAGAACTTGGAAATAGACTCGAACTATCTACAATAGAAGATTGTGGGTTTGCCGCGCGTGTGCATGAAGTTGGGTCCTTGGAATAACATTAGAGGTGAAATAATGTGGACTATAAGTTTAAGACTATAATATTTTTATTAGCTTATAATTTATAAATCCGAACGAGAGTGATAAATCACAATGTCGACAAACGAGTGCAGAGGCGTATTAACCTGTGGAGGTAAAAAACTGGTTGTGGTAACAAAAGTCTAATTTGTTTCAGCCAAAATAGCCTATTGCTTGAAATTCTACCTCTCACTCCGGGAGACCGGGTTCAAATCCTAGCGCGCACCTCTTAATAATGTGCATTTTAAGTTTTAATTTTACTTGCTATAACAGTGAAGTAAAACATCGTGCGGAAACCTGCACATCAAAAAGTTCTAAAAAAAATTGTTCTCCAGATGTGTGAAGTCTGCCAACCCGCACTTGGCCAGCGCGGCAGACTATGGCCTTAACCCTCCCATTCAGAGAGGACACCCATATTCCAATAGTGGAACGATATAAGGGTCGATAAAATGTTCATTGGCACTCAATTCACAGTAGGACTTTACTTTTCCCCCACTCTATATATACTACAAGTATAGTAATTGATACTAGTTACCTTAAAATTAACAGCAAGTAAAATTTAAATAGCTCCAGTATTTTACATACAATGAAATGTGGAGGTCGTACTCTGTTAATATTATTATTTAACAGAACAGTGAATTAATAAATCTATTATATTCTTATCTGTAATATCGTTGATTCTGTCACTCGCTTTATTGGTTGGATGCTGAGAATTATGAAGGAAATATTTCGTTGTTAGTTTCAACGTCATTACTTTGAAAGCTCTTATAATTCCAAGAAAGTCCTATCAAGCGAAGGAGTCGTTGGAAGCCGCAAATCAATACGCACAAAAGCGCAACACTCCAACCGATTAACTGATAGGATATCACTCGAAGTCGCGAACCCTCTACTGCTGTCGAGCGGCCATTATGCTGAATTTATAGTTCCGGGTACTACAGACCCCATTGTCCGAGAAACGACTTTTGGACTTCCATGTATAATGCTCGATTGAAAATTACGGGCGGACGATAAATGTCATGTAAGAGAATTCTCAGTTGTGGGTTTGCACGAGTCGCATGGGCTTTTAAGAGTTAGTATTTATGTAAAAAAAACAACGTATTAAAATATGATATCAATATATGTATACAGTATATACAAATTACGATATAATAATTATTATTATTATTATTATTACAGCATCTCGCCAGATTCACTAGCAGTTGCTACGACTATAATAATATGTAGGTACATGTATACTGATCAACTAAAATGTTTTGATAAATGATAAATGGCTTCGTATCACTTGTTCCCATGCAATAAAACTTAACCAGTACGGACTAATTAAATGCATAAAGAACTCGCTCCTACCTCGTTTACTATTCTTTACAAACTTTCGAACAATTCCTTTACAAAAGATTAAGCAACTTCTAAATCCCGCCACACAACACATTCATTTCCCGCAAACTCTTAACTAGTTCACGTCTACCCCACTTTAATGAAGTTCGCCGAAAGCAGACTTAATCACACCTCCCCAAAACTATAAACAAACGGTATCTTTATTGGCAATAAAGGGGCTAAATAGTTTTTTATCGAGTAATTTTATCGAGGGGTTTTGGGGTCTGACGTCATTTGTCACGCGCCTCATCGCCCGCTGCTGAAACGACCGGACGATTAATGGTAGCCCCGGGTAGCTACCCTGAGGTGAGCACAAAAGAAATTCAGAGCAGACGAGCGCTATTGCTACGTTTAGCGTTATATTTAGTGATGAATGTGATTCCAGATTAGAAACGGACGAAGACAAATTCGTGAAAGGTAACGCTCGAAAATTGTAAATGGTTTTGTATCTTACATTTCATCGCTTCCAAAGAAAAATTGTTAAGCTTTTCTTGTCTATGCTTCTATTTTTTTCGTATTTGTGTTTTATTTTCAATGTGCATAACATATCTCCCTATTTTTCTGCCTTGTTTTAAAATAAGCTCAAACGATGCAATTGCAAATTGATGAGGACCATATTTTGAAGATCGACTGTTTATCTGAAGTCAATATTACATAGAATTGTTGTTCTTAACAATACATTATTATCATTACCCTTGTATAATTACCCTAACGTAGTTCATTACGAATGAAGAGATTTAATATAATAGTTTTTTAGATTTCACCAGGCTTCCCTTCACGCATATGCTTAACCTGCAAATGCTCAATATTTCGTCAGTAAAAAGTGTCTACCAAGAGTTCGTATCCCCCCATGATTAAAAAGCTGAAATCTAGGATTTTAGATTAACAATGTTCAGTTACTTATTGCCATCAAAGTATTTGTAAAACAGTTAGAGATAGCATTGTGAAGTTCATCGACTGTCATAATACTTTTATATTTTCTGTCTACATTGTTTCCAGCATTATTGAAAGTTTCTTTTACGTCACTTCCTAATTTGTTCGACAATATTACTAGAAGTCCATCAATCAAGTGACATAATCATCGCCCGCAAACAGAGGCCATTATTTAAGTTGCTTCCGAACGCTTAGCGCTCAAGTCGTCTGGTATTACGACAAAACTTCCATCTTACAAACTGCGGGCCGGAAATCAAGTAAAAACAATACGAATGAACCGATACATCACCCTCTTTCCAAACACCACTTCAAAGCGAGTAGGACCCTCTACTCTACAAGACGTCGATTTGAGTGTAACTTAATTTCAGGGCCATTAAGACTAAATGGGGCGGCACTTATCGGCACATCTGAGGCGATTAGGTCATGATTTTTTTTTCTAAATAAGCAACGACGCTCCTTTTATGGATGTTGAGTATTTTGCAACGACGCTCCTTTTATGGATGTTGAGTATTTTGAATAAAACTATATCAATCAATCAAACGATATCACTATCTATTGGAAGAAAGATAATTACGCTTTTTTTTAATATGTACGTTCGGAGTTTTTTTGTCGTTACTAGATTTTTCCATTAGCAAGAAATGTTCTGGGGAGAAGCCAACCAATTTCCATGTTAACGATGCTATTCCTCCGGTGCGTTATATCAAATGATCACGCATTAGCTGTATTTAACTGTGTGCGTGAACCATTGTAATAAGCAATTTTCGCTCACCGAATTAGTTTCCCGACAATGTTGCCATAAAATTAAGGTAAATTCCGGTCTCTACCATCTGCCATAATTATTTTTCGCCTCATTACCAGTTTTACGGATAATGTTATGCTTTATTTGCGGTTCGATAATAATTACTTTAGACCTTCATTCCGACCCCGCGGATCATTCTAAGAACATAATTTTGCTGTTTGTAGGATAATTATAAAATAATATAGAACATCGATTAGATGTTATATAGACAATATTTATACATTACATTTACATATATTGATTAGAGAGCGGACTAAAGAAAATTGTAAATAAATTGCTCTATGTTTTACATCACATGTTTCATCATCATCATCAAAAATTCATGTCTTTATTTCACTGTTCCTTACACTGAAATGTCTTTTAACATCAGCACTGCACTAAGTTATTGTAATGTCTTTAACAAAACATGCTGGATGTCTATGGTTTGTTACTCATTTAGTATAATCAGCTTAAGATACCAAGGCTTACAATATTACCTACGAGTTGGTAATTATTCGTGATTGTATCTCAAGATTAGGAATTGGCGTAATCAATTAAGCCGGGGGCTTTCGTAAATCTATTGGGTAACACATTGATAACTGAGTATTTAGGTAATAGTGAAATGGATATTTCGCGTTGAGTCAATTATTAACGTATAGTATTGAGATGTTTTGAAAATTAATTTATTGACGTATCATTTACATTTAAGATTTAAATATACAAGTGTGTAAATAAATAACTAGCCAAATGTGAAATTTAAGTTACCTAACGTAGAGTCAAATATTTCTGTTTATTATTACCATATGTTATGATAGTTTTAATAGGTGCCTACCTCTTAGGGGGATTACAGGCGCAATGTTACTTCATCTTATGATAGTTTTAAATTCGTGTGATTCATTTCATTCCATTATTTTCACACTCAAGTAATCTTTCATTTATTCATTCACGTGTTCATTCATTTTCACAGTAATCGATATTTATTATTATCGTTTCATTCATTCATTTGGTTCAATTTTTAACCTGCATAGTCATAGTTCGATATCAAACATCATATAACAATTTGAAGATTGCCTTGTGGGTTTACGTTTAATTCCTGGCTCGAGAAAAGTATTATCGAGTTTTTAACTGTAATTTGTAGCAGTAGTATTTTGTCTGGATTTGTCCCTATTGTATGTCAATAGTTACCCAGTGTATGACAATAGCTTAGTCTCTGATACAAAGGACATATAAAATAATTGATGAAAAGGGGAAATATGCTTCGATGGTCGTGTTGATTACCAGCGCGACTACCGATCAATGGGTCCTGGGTTCAAGTCCCAGATAGGGCACTAATGAATTTTTCTAATTTAGATTTTGTAGTAGTAGCTCGGAGTCTGTATATGTGCCCTGTGTATGGCAATGGGCTCACCACCTATTCCATAGAGGGACGTAAACGTAAATGGTGAAACCTGGGAGTATTCTATATTCCTCTGCCTACCTCTTTGGGAATGATAGGCGTGATGTTACGTTAAAAAAGCTGTTGAAAGCAATCTGTCTTTTTAAACGATATCTGATGTTATTATGCACATAATGTATATCGTTAGAAGTAAATTTATTTCTATGTTGTGGTAAAGCCATCGGAACGATTCTCAAATGTATCAAAAACGGTACAAAAACTTCCGGTGGACGCCAATCAATCCGCATCTCTAGTTCGTACTCAAGCATCAAGCCTTAAAAGTACTCTCCAAGTCCCGATTGACTCATGGTTTATTTAGCGTAACAGTCATTAGTCTGCCGCTCAGCTGTCTGGAGTTCCTTAGAGTTTTTTCTTCAGAGCGATGTGGATGATTTCGTCGTTTTTGGAGTTTCACTAACTCGCCAACTCATTACCACTTGTTGAATAATTATTTGTTTAGAGGAATCGGCATCTTATAACGTGAGACATACTTTTAGGTACAAAGTAGAAATTTAATACGTAAAACATTTCACTTGAGACACTGATGAATGAAAAGCAATGATATTACGTAAAATTGAACAAGCGTATTTACGCGAATACGACCTTTCTGGCCATGCAAAACATCCATTTAATAAATGATAATGACATTAAGATTCCCGAAATAAAGAAAACAGCTTTCACGATAACAAGATAAAAAAAATGGGCGTGACCTATAATTACTAATATCTAAATAAATTAGTGACAGCCAAGGGGTTTGAAATTCGACCTCTCACTCCGGGAGCCCGAGTTCAAATAATAGCGCGCACCTCTTTATAAAATGTTCGTTTTTAGATTAAATATCACTTGCTATAACGGTGAAGGAAAACATCGTGAGAAAACCTGCACACATAAGAGTTCTCAATAAACAAATTGTTCTCTAAGGAGTGTGAAATCTGCCAACCCACACTTGGGCAGCGTGGCACACTATGGGCTTAACCGTTTTATTTAGAGAGTATACCCATGTTCTAACAGTGGAACGACAAAAAGATCATGTAGAAAATAAAATTTCCAATAAACGTACCTTCCCTGCAATATGCAATAAAATATTAATTTGAGAGTATTGGTCTCTGAAGGAAAGCATGAAGGGAACCGTACCACAGCTTATGACGATTGATCCACGCCACGTGTCAGTCGTGATCGTGAGTCAACCCCTCGGCTGTAATTAGTCAGTTTCTTTGAGAGTTTTTTCGAAAGGCCATGGGATAGATTGAGTAATTTTAGGAGCTACGATTTAGCGATATTCTAATAAAGAATAGATAATCCTATATATAAAAGTCGACGACCGAGGTTGCATGCTTTACTGCCTTCTTTATCTATTTGTTTTATACGCACTAAAATGATTTATGCAAGTGAGAAACAATCATATAAAAAGTATTGAAAGCATAGTATTATAACGAGGATGGACGAATAAAAATTGCACCATCAAAAACTCTAATGTCAGTCATAATTTAGGCAGTTCGGGCACAATGGGCACTTCTGCGTTGTTGTTCTTTGACACAGTGAAGGTTATTGCAAAAGTTTGTGTGTAACGATTTTGATAGTCACTTCTTAGCTATGTTTAGTGTTAATGTAACTGCAAGGATCTTGAATAGTGTATGTACTGGCCATCTTGGTGGATACTAAAGTATTAGTACTTGTAGTTTATCAAATGTGCGTAATGTACGACCTTTTTACTGTATCATGACGTCACAAGGTGCAATAATTCAACCGTAAAAAAGTAATAAATAAACAACACTACATAATATAAAGCCGTTCATTATGCAGAAAAAGCAAAGAAAAATATGGTACTAATATTTTAGTCTTGGACATAATGTACGTGTCTATGTCGGGCGTGATAGACATTAGAAATTTTATCGCGTGACTTCAGAATAGGGTGCTTTTTACTTTCCGTTGTAACAAAGTTTTAATTGCACGAGAAAATAATGTTTTAGCGTGTTTTTTTCGTAATTTCCTTTAGATTTTAATTAGTGTTCTAATAGAATTGTTTCTTTGATTATTTTTTGAATTGGGTTTGGTTGTTTAATGGATTCAGTTCTTTTAATATATCATAATCTAGCGTTATACATATTTTCATGCCGCGCAAAATTAACCAGTTGTAATCATTCAATAGAAGTTAATATAATAATAGGTAATAAAAATTGTTTTGGGTAAAATTACTACTATTGCCTCTCCTGCTGTTATATGTTGAAGAGCCTTTACATAATATGTCGCAGAATCGATGATCGTTACTAAATTTAAATCCTTTTAAATCATCACAAATCAGCATAATATGTATTATGAGCCGCCCCATGCCTTTTAAATCGGTATTCCTAAAAAAAAGTAAAGTGTAGTGACTGAGCAAATCAGCGGAAAAGAGTGTTGAGGAATACCTCATGCAGGGAGGGGCCTATGTCCAACAGTGGGACAACAAGAGCAGGTATGATGATGATAATTTAATTGCTTTAGTATATACACACATTTAGTATATTATATTTGCGTAAATCCGTAACAACACGCCTGTAATACCCGAAGAGGTATGCAGATGAATGTGAAACACTCCCACGTTTTACCAGTTACGTATTGACGTAAATGTTTACAAAAAAACATTACCTTTTATATCTACAGACAGGATATTTACTTATGTTTATCACACAAATATTTTTTCTGTGTAGCAATTGAACCCACTGTCTCCGGGTCAGTCAGGGCCATTAAACACTAACCAATACGATAGTGTTTTGGAGACTTTTCTCCAAAAATATCAGAAAGGTCATCCCTAACACCCGATTTCCGGAATTCCTATTTAGAACATAAATTAATGTTTATTATACAGCTTAGTAGTACGTAGTTAAAGAAAGATATATTTATTTAGTGTCAAACGTTGCTACGCTCTTAGCATAAATACATAATATCACCCTTATTGGTCTTGAAATGGCTGAATGCCCTTTCAATTACATTTACTTACTAATAATTACAACTTTGACTGTGCCTAGTCAGTATATTAATGGAAATATTATGTATGCAAGAAAAAAATATTTAACTTTGGTAAAGAATAACAGTAGAGGCAATTATAATACCAGAAGTAAGGATAAATTGGCCATACCGCGCTTTATCTTAAGTGAGGTGTCTCATTCTTTTATGGGGAACTGTATTCACTTTTACAA
Organism: Mimoniades nurscia nurscia; assembly: GCA_018246595.1. Classification (NCBI taxonomy): domain Eukaryota; kingdom Metazoa; phylum Arthropoda; class Insecta; order Lepidoptera; family Hesperiidae; genus Mimoniades; species Mimoniades nurscia. The sequence goes on from DWFO01000300.1 coordinate 17,946, forward strand.
TGAAATACCAAAACACATCATTAAAGTTTCAGATATAAAATTTAAATGTATTATTAAAGGAAATCTTTCTAAAAAGCTTATTATAAAGCAAATGATTGTTTTAATTATAAATATGCTCGGTGTAATGTAATTCCAGCTCCACAATAAATTATGTAGCTAATATTTTAACATGAGTGCTTAATTTGAAAGATGCAATAGCACACCTATAGAGTTTCTTTCGCTGCTTCTTCTCCATAGCGAGGCATCTTCCGAAGCGGTGGTAGCATCAGTTTGACGTACAAAAAGTGTTCAAAGGAACCAATTTTGAATGAATGACATTTGAATTTGAATTTGACTCTTAACATTTGTTCAGCTACTGGGGGAACAGGAGCAAGGTGGAAGATGTTGTTGTATTACTTTTCTGTAACAATTATAAGTACCTCAGTATAAAAAAGACTGTTCATCGAATATTCAATCCCCTGAACTATTAAAATCTTTGCTAACTTAAAAAGCTCAAGGAAATCCTTCAACATTTTCTACCCTTTAGACGGTATTTTCAAGTTAGAAGATTAAATAAATTCGGAGAATATCTCATTTCAATTTAATATTAAAAAGTGAGATTCAGCGCCCGAGAAGCCCCTCGGAGAAAAACAGAAGCGTGTAATAGACTCGTTGAATATTGTTTATTCAAGCTTTATACTCAATTTTATCCCAACATTTTGTAAACTAAATATTTATTTAGTGTACCTACAGAAAAGATGACAGCAAAATAAAATGTTCCTGTATTTGTTTTGTCTTTGTAATACAAATCTGAACATTTTATAATAATTTTAGAGTAATGGTTACTATTATCATTATTGCGCCAGGCCTTTTATGTGAAGGCGTAGTTCACTGAGCCCCAAAAAAAACTTCTCAGATAAAACAAAATCGTTTACGTTTAATATTCACATTTAACCAATCCAGGAATAATGGCCTGCTCTTTCAACATGCCGTTTTGGAGTCCATTCATTCTGTCAATGTTCCATTCGGAAAGTCAAACGTAATTACGAACCACTCGGGTCCACGTATGTTCAGTGGCCACTTAATGAGTGGTTGATTTCATATTTGTTGATTTCACAGCAATACTGTACTATTCGGTACTTGCATAACTATTGTGTAAAAAATATTACGGAAATCAGTTTTAATTACTCAACACTCGCTTATACGACTGATCAAAACCTGATATGTACATTGATTTTAAAATTACAATAGAACAATGAAAAAGTGTTCGTGTAACAACACTCGTTTAATTCTCTGTATTCTATTACTATCCATAAAATGCAGTATGGTTACGAAATCCAGAATATTTTAATTCAGTTTTCATTTAGAAATTGTAGCGCAGCGTGCTCTGGTTAAAATTGTGCGGTTAGGGAAAGTACGAACGAGCTTAGCGTAATTGCTATTGTAATAAAGACTAAATTGGCACCAAATTTTATCATTAGATCGTTTATAATATTGGTATGAGAGAATTTTACGTTCACAAATTGCTGTGGAAATTTATATGGGTTTTAGGGAAAATATTTTATGAGATGCATTTGCATGCTAGTTAATTTAATAAATATACAAAAACTAATAAATATGTTACGTGAAGTATCGAGTTTGCAATAAGAAACAGTTCTCACTGTGCGACGGACTGAAAGAAACGTGTGACCTTCGCTATAACGATGAAAGAAAAAATCTGCACGTAACCATTAAAAATGTCTTGGAATTCTGCGTCATGATCTTTAAAGCGTGTAGAAGTAACCAAAACAACCTTGAGCAGCCTGATAAACTATGGCTATAACCTTCAAATTCAGAGAGGGGGACACACACCTAAGTCCAATAACGGAATAATATTTAAGAATGTTTCCGAATAAAATTTATGAAATATATTTATAAATGAATGAACATATGTTTATTAAAGGTTCAATCCTAATAACAGTTTTGAAATAATTTGAGTAAACACTCTGTGTTTTTGCCTTGCCCAAAACAGTAGCTAATCTACGCTAATGCTACGTTACGAATGCAATACAATAAAAAAATATTTTCATTCGGATGTCCTCCAAGACATACACACAAACACTGACATTTACAAGAAATTAAAAGTAATAATTAATGAGCTCTGCCAAGTTGATTACTTATTTAGCATGACAAAGACAAGACAATGACTATATAATGATTTTTGTACCAAAAGATCTTACAATATTAAAACTAGCAAGTCACGTAGTTCCATGCCAATACTAAAAAGGAAAATAAATACCGTATAAACAAAAATTACAATAACTGTAAGCTTATCACAAACTGCGTGGTCCGGGAGACTAACAATAAAGAAAGCTGAACCTAACTACGTCTGATAAATAAAACGAAATCCTTTTATTCAGTGTCAGGCACAGCTATAAAGACACCATGCCATTTATAATACACAACAATAAAGAAGCCTTCTAAGACTTCCAACGCCGAACCCAAGTGACACTGAATAGCCGAGAGAATATTCTACGTATTATGGAAAAGTTAAATTTTTCCCTCGAGCTAATGCCCATAATCTTGGCAACTTTTAATAGGACAGCCCCGAATTTGACGGTCATTATTCAAAAAATATACTCCAGGGGTGTCCCGCCATCTGTGGAACTTTATTTCATTCGAATTACGTCATCGGAATAATTTCTCCTGTGCCCTCAAGTGACTGGGCTGTGTCTGCTATTTGAATTGAGGATTCTTTTCTTTTATGGCATCCCTATATCCATTAAATTTTTTGGATACGTTGAAGCCAGATCTTTTTGTTAAGACGGTCATCTTTATTGAACTTTTCTTTGAAGACCGGTAATGTGTCAAAACTAACTAATAAATAACACTTCATGAATTTATAGAAACAAAGTACGTTCCTTTTTACTACGTTACACTAGGTAATTATAAAACTTTAGTAAGTTTCTGCCCATGTCGACTCCTTGACTGCTATTCGTTAGTATTTCTAGCTTTAAGAAATTGGTAAGATTTCCTTATATATTTCGACTGTGGAAACAACTGTTGAATAATACATATTATATACTTCAAATTGATGTGAAATATCGTTAAGATTAAAGTTAAACACGTTATAATCGAGTGTAGAGAAAACAAACAGGAAATAGAGGAAAAAGATGATAGAGAGGTTTGACATGTGACGATCCCAAATACACTTGACCCATAACACCCCGCAACGATCCGACCGGGTAAGGACATGAAATACACAAGAACTACTTATGTAGGAATAATGTACGGTTATTATTGTTTAGCACGAGGTGGAAATTTCCACAATAATATTGAGCATTTACTCTTTGAGTCTTTTGTTTAATATGTTAAAGACAAATAGAAAGTTCTAGAAGTTGTACCTAATAAAATAACCCACAAGTGTAGTCTCTGCGAGAAACAAAAATAATAAGTTGTAAGAGTATAAGTAGTAAAAAGTAATCTGCCTCGTTGGTTGTGTTGGTTACAAGTGCAACTGCCGATCGAGAGGGCCTGAGTTCAATTCCCGGGTCGGGCACTACTAATTTTTTTTTATTTAGATTTCCGAGTAGTGGCTCGGAGTCTGGATATGTGCTCGGTGTACGGCAATAAGCTCAGCACCAATTTCATAGCGGGACGTACACGTAACTGGTGGAACGTGGGAGTGTTCTACATTCGTCAGCCTACCTCTACGGGGATGACAGGCGTGAGTTACGTTTAATGATGTACAAAATTTTTAATTTCAGTGTTTTACAGGATTTTGCGTAGCATTAATTTTATTTTGACGTTGAATACACAATTTTTAGCGTTGACGTAGAAATATAAAGAGACAGGCGATCGAGCAATTTTATTGTCTAACACAGTACACTGCAGATCGCCGTTCCCGGATTAATTTCCGGCGGTAAGTAACTATGTGGCAAATTAACATTTATTTGATACGAGCGTGAGACATCCAGGAGGGGTGGCGTGAAAGAATGAAATGTAAACATCAAATGTTAGTAAAGAAACAGGAAAATTATTGCAGGTAACAAAAACTAATCGGTATGAGCAAGGCGAAGAACAAAACATTTCTTAGGAAGTATTTAATTTTCAAACATTAATATTTCATATTCATCTTTTCCTGTTTTATAATGACATGTCTTGCACTTTGTATATTTGCTCGCGTTACCTTGGTTACGCATGGTTAAAGCGATGTTAGTGTACTTTTCGTCCGTTCTTAGATATAACTAAAATTATTTCTTTACCTTATTCGTTTTGTAATATATAGATTTTCTAGTAGTGGTTCGGAGTCTGGAGATGTGCCCGATGCATGGCAATAGGCTCACCACCTATTCCATAGTG
>DWFO01000301.1:0-22243 GCA_018246595.1 Mimoniades nurscia nurscia
CGACCCGGGAATCGAACCCAGGACCTCCCGTTCGGCAGTCGCACTCGCAACCAACACGACCAACGAGGCAGTAGAAATTTATATAACAAGAAACTATTCTTGTACGTTGTCTCATTCTAACCATATTGTTCTATGTCACTACTAGATGGCGTTGTAGCATAATAAATCTTTCAACCAATCGCTATGTAGGTCGTCAAATATAGGAACTTAATATGGAAAATATTTTCGATTACAGAATAATTAGTCATCAGTTATAGACGATAAGTAATAAAAAAATTATTGAGGAATAGATAGATTTAAATTATTACGTCAAATATCTCTCGTGTCGTCAAATATCTGTCATTAATCTGAATTATAAATATTAATGTGTTTAACTTATTTTAACATAGCGTTGATAAAAAATCAATTTCTATGAAAACGTTAGCCACATATCACAATGGAGCAGTCAGAGTCGCTGTACTCGTATCGAAGTACATTAATTGGAGCGTGTAAAGTTTAACGAAGGGCCTCCATAACGACACGATTTGATCGCCGAAGCTCAATCACACCAACGATAAATTGATCTTCTACTTGCTTAACAACTGTCATTTCGTCGATCCTTATTGCTATAATCAAACTTACTAACTAAATACACGAATCGAAATGGTCCAAAATTAGGATTGAATATTGCTTTTTGATTTGCAACCTTTTGAATTTTTTCTGTAACATTAGGCAATATTAATAAAATGTGTGAAAAGCGCGACCAAGGAGTATTAATTGATCCCAATTGTATCTGTTGGCTTATACATAGATACTCACGTCATACAATTGTACCCGTCTGACGAGGGGAAACGTGTTGTAAGAATGTATGTAAGATTATATGTGTGTTCTGTATGTAAGTAATCTATGTACTTAATTAGACCATTTCGAGGTGCGTCGTTTTCTTAGGCTAGTAATAAAATGGAGTTAATAATTACTTTGCGGCCGCTCACCTCGTCCTCGTGGTACCAGAATATGTAGGCGGGCGGCTCGGGGCTGAACTGGATTAGGCATGTCAGGTTGATCGTGGAGCCAATGTCCACGTGCAGGTCCGGCCCGCCCAAGATCCGGGCAGAGGGCACTGTTGAACAAAATTACGTTAGCCACTAAAATGACCTTTTTGTTCATACGTTCAATCACGATTTTTTTTTATATGTTGGAAGTCTTTGTTGTTGAAAAATAATTCGGTGTTAGTTTAGTGAGTTACGGACATGCACAGACTAGATTGTAACAGACCGATTTGCACGGTAAGGAGATTAGTTAAAAATAGTTTTAATTGGGAGGGCGCAGTGAAACAGCGCATAACAATGATACAAATCATAAAAATAACGGTTTTATCGTCGGTGTTTGTCTAATTTTTGCCATGAAAATATAAACCTAAATCCTTTACACATTGCGCACAGTAATTTTATATAGTTGTGCTGTTACAAATGGGCCTAGAAAGAAAACCATATTTTTTCCATATTGGTACCCGATTCTTGTCATAACCCCAGAACCCAGTAGTGAGACGCTGAATTGTGCATTAGGTACTACGCTTCTGCTTTAATACATTGTTACTAAATGCCTAGAAATAACATAGATCTGTGTAACGTAAATGACAAAAATTATACAATCCAAAAGGTTTAGGAATGAAAATAAGTTGAAAATTCTAACCTCACCATTGTACACGAATGTTATCAATAAGTTATTGATGGCGTAATTTGAGAACACAAAGGTTTTAAGAAGTGTACTTTAGATCAGGATTACGTCGTACCTCGCCAAAGGACTGGCTGACGTCTTTTTAAATATTTTTCAACTTTTGTACAATGCTACTGGGTTTAAATTAGTTTGGCACAATATAAAGCCATATTGCTGAGTCCGAAGTCGTTTGAGAAGTTGGTACAAATTACTGAAACAAATATACACTTTATGTTATTAGAATAAGGTGAATATTAGACTGCATTCAAATTTTCTTTTTTGGTTCTGTTGCAGGCTATTAAAGTGAAGGTTTGAAAGTTAGAGGTTTGCAGGAAAAAAAAATAGCGACTACTTACCAGTCTCCAGAGAGAATTCCTCTGAAGTTTTGTTCTATAATCTACGGATTATGATTACAGTTATATTTGGAATATTGTAATGAAAAGAAATACCCATATTTATTTGTTAGGTGACCTTTTTTAGGACCTTTTAGGATCTTAGGAGGGCACCGGTGCGTTCCGCTGGAGATAACGGAGTCCTCCTATTACCGCTGAGGATGGCCACCGAGGGGGTTTTACGGTAAAAATCCCACATAACCCGGTATCACTCGCAGGGTACCGGGTACCTTTTGAAGGTTTCCCCCCCATAAAAAAAAGGTGACCTTTTCTATTATTCAACCCGTTTTATCGTTCCACTGTTGGAATGCGGGTCCGCTCTCATGATTTGTGGGTTAAAGCCATCGTCTTCCCACGCTGACCAAGTGCTAGGTGGCAAGCTTGACATGCCTCAGAAAACAAAGTTTTTTGAGAAGTCTAAGGTGTGAAGGTTTTCTTACAATGTTTTCCTTTTTTATATTTCGTAACGAAATTTTGTAACGCACATTTTGTAAAGAGGTGCCTGCCAGAATTTGAATCCAAGTTCTCGGAGTGAGAGGTCGAATTTCTAACCACTAGGCTATCACTACTGTAAACTATACTATGATAGATACATATAGTTCCTAAAAACTGCAATACGGGGCGATTATATATGAATTTTCCTAACAGTTTACTAATTGTTAGAATATTATTACAAGAAATTATTTTATTATGAAGGCATGAAAGGGTACCTCGTATGAGCAAAGGCGCTGGTTTTAAAGAGATATCTCTTTATATGCAATATTTACTTCTCCATACATACATATGTATGCATACTAATGACTACTCATTTAGGGAGTGCAACAACAGGGAGACAGGCTAAACGAATAGCAGTCGCTTCTCGGCAGTAAAACAATGGAGTGTAAGAAAAGCCTTCGATAAACACGTAATCTCCAAACACTGATGAATAGAGCACCAGCTTCGACAAATATTACTATAAGTAATATGACAATGATGTTTGGGTGATTTTTACAACGAATATCGGAATTTTATTTATGTCAAAAGAGTCGTAATTCAACATCGTTTGAAAGTATATAAGAAGATAGAAACAAAAATCTTCAGATTCAGGTGCGAGGGCATTAACTTATTGGTTTCGCCGCCACTCTACAATGCGCTCTTTGTACACTATATAAGACTGAGTTTGGAACGGCACTACATGACAAATAGTTAGGATTTGTCCCTTTGTTCTGACTGAAACTAATCTGTAGATAGGTCGGTAATCCAGCACCGATGCTATATCCATTGTGTGGATAAAAGGAAGATGTACTACTTTTCTTATCTCGAGATTTACAAAGAAAAGTTGCTTGCCGCGCGTCTCACGCGAAAGTATCCTATGTTAAAAGTTATAACTTGTCTTCGAGTTGCTTGTTTATTGTTTCTTATTGTTTGACGCTATTTACTAATACACTTCAGCAATGGTCAGTTGATTAGAAGAATTGATAAGTTATGTTCCAATAGGTACGAATACATGTTGTATATGATGTTTTGAAGCGTTTATTTTTTACACGTAGATTGCTATAACAGAGTGATAACGTAATGTAACATCTGTAACGTCTGTAATCCACATAGATGCAAACAGAGGAGTGTAGTACACGCCCACGATTCATCAATTACGTAACCATTTATTTAATAAGAAGTGAGCCTATTGCCATACATCGGGGATAAATCTATACTCCGTTGATTGTCATTATCACTACATTGGTTATAATAGCGTTAGTAGCTGCGTACACAGTCTCGACCAACAGGCTTGTATTTACATAGAATCATTGTGAAGTCGTTGAGAGAGCGCATTGGGGACGGGTGCCTCGGTTGAACTCACTACTCGCGCTTCTGTTGCACTGTAATTGAGAAACTTCCGCTCCACTACTGTAATAAATTTCTGTGCACCAGATTTATGTGCATAATACTATACATATTTATTACAGAATGAATATATTGAAAAAGTGACAGGGACAGAAGGAGAGTAGAGTCGCATAAAGCACGCGGCACTTCGACAAATGCATGTAGCTGTCCATTTATGTATTGGTATTAGTGTATCGGCTTTCTGATATCGATTTTTACCTCATCACCGTGGTCCGTGTAGTGGTGAACATTTATGTTTCTTACTAATGCTTTTTCATCGAGTAGTTAATGTTTCCCTCCCTGGACTCGGAATTTTTGGGTTCGATTTTTGAACAGGTATTATGTAATAAAGACAATTGTTTTATTCCTTGCATGGGTACAAAATTATTAAGAAACCCATATTGATTATATCTCTCTTGTTACTATAGTACAAGCTCTGCCTAGTTTGGGATCAGACAGCGGTGTGTATATTGTATAGATTCTGTTTAATTACAAATTATATTGTCCCGTGTGAGTTATATTAAGATATATTGCTATAATTATAAGATAAGTTCAAAGATCTTTCAGCATGATTGACAGAGGGAGGCACATTAAATATTCAGCGTGTCATAGACGTATTACGGGGATGCTGCGAAATCGGTACATACGTCATCCCTCCCCGTCGCGAGGTAGTAGGTACTCATCAGATGTTGCAGCCCATATAAATACTTTAAGCCCAGAGATAGGAAATTTCCTTAACACTGGAAGGTTTCCAGTCTAACTGCGTAGCTCTGTTCTTACATATGCATAATTATTTTTACATTATACCTATAAGGTAAGCATAGTTGTGTGGAGTTGTGAAGTTATTCATTTATCGTACCGTTATTTATAAGTATATTGGTAATGTTGAATGGTTATTTATTCCCAAGACATCTGTGCTTATACTCAATCCGTTGGTCTATAGTATTCCCAGACCAAATTCCGAGACGTGATGTTATTCGAAAGGACTAAGTTATATATACATATGTTGCAATGTCTATCTGTCCCAAATTTCAAATTGACAAGTCTTGCCGTTTAGCAACAGAAGCAGACCGCTTCGTAATGTTTCCGTGAATTCTACAATATAGAACAGAGTGCTGTCCATCATAGGTGCTTTTAAAATGAAACGTGGTCATTTGATGAATTTGGTTGAAGATTGATTTGTTGAAAACGGAACAATTACAACAACAACAATTATTATTATTTTAATTTAAGTACGTAGTGCACGAAACGTCTGTTTTATATGGGTTTGTTGGTAATTTGAATGTTAAGAGTTTTCTTTAAATTATATTAGTATACAAAACTTGTTTCATTTATATTAGTACAAGAAAGTAATATACTTTGTTCATTACCTTAAGGCATGTAAAACCGAACTGCATGCTGATGAATTTTCATAATACGAGTGCACTTTAATTGCATACACTAGTAAAGTGACGATGTATAATATTGTAAGCGGATTTCTCGTATTTTCCGAACGTTTGAGCGTATTCTCGTCGCGCGACCGCTGCGCGAGCGGCTCGGTGGCGAGCGGGCGGTGGGATGCGGTCGGCGCGCCACTGCTCACTGCACCGCGCTCCGTTGAACAAAGCGTGCAAATTTATATGTGCCATTAAGAAAGATTTCACCCGGACGCCTGCATAAGTCCTGGTCGCCTTAATTCACGAGCGCCATACATTTCGCCGAAGGCGGGCGGGCGGGGGTCGGGGGTGACACACTCGCTGTGCGCTCCTTCATTATCCTGAGCGAGTGCGCAGAGTTTCGAGAGCGCGCTTAACCCTGAATCCTGCCAATCCGCTTAACGTCCTCCCTCGATATATTAGGTAACGTAAATCTGGCACCTATCACGTTGCTACACCTTTAATCGTCCTCATTGTATAATTATTCAGCACACATTTACTGTTCTTATACTCAGCTATGATGTCTACGCTTTGTCGAATTCTTATTCATTTCTATGTAGCCACCCAAACTACATAAGTACTAAATAATATTTTCATTGATGAATAACTGGAAGCTAATTGTAGTACAATCTTGTGATATATTAAATAACGTAGTGAAGGACGCCCTCCGGCCAGGCGAGGTGACGATTAGCGAAAGGCTGCAGGCAGAAACAGAAGAACGTGCACCCGCGAGTTAGAAACTGTCCCTAAACAAACAGTTGATCATGTTCGCTTATTTTTTTTATCCACTATAATTCGCGATTTATTTTCATATCGTATCCATATATATATTTTTATTCGTATCCATACACGACCGCTTCTTTAGTATCCGTTAAGCAATACTTAGGTATATTACAAAAAACAATTTTCCATTGTTGAATTCAATTAAAATAAGCCATGTTTTCAGTAATTATATAAATTCTATGTATTTATAAAGAAAAATCTTATATGACTTGGGAGCGAAATGGGTGACCATTTCAAGTTTTTGACAGTCGAATTCAGATTCAGATCAGAAGATTTCTTGGCTTTTTATTTAACTAAATATTGCGGTGGCTTTTTATTAAATAAAAACGAAAGACTTACTGATAAATAACTAGTTGATCCAGTGGGTGCAAGTGTGACTGCCGTTTAGGAGGTCCTGGGTGTAAGTCCAGGGTCAGGAGGTACTATAGGATTTTTCCAACTAGAATTACTATTGCAAACTATTAGTGGTTCGGAGCCTGGATCTGTGCGCGGTGTATGGCAATTGGCTCACCACCTTCATGATGGGTCGTAGACGTTATGGGTGAAACTCTTCTGCCTACCTTTTTGGGGATTACGTGAAATAACTGTACACGACAAGATTGTTTTGGATCATTTCTTCTGTCACAGTAAGCATTCACAATATTGTCGCCATACTTGTTGGTACATATATACATAATGAATAAGATATTATAGAAGACCGTACCACGGTTCTGGAACGTTCGAGCGTGGCGCGATGCCAGAGCCGCGCGCTGCGTCACTGCCGCTTATTTACATGTGTTATGCAGATGAAGTCGTTAATGTAGGGAGGTTCGTTTTTAAGCCCCATTCATAAGTAGGAATAACTTAGAAGAACATATTAAACTCTGAGCGAAGCGGATTCATTCTGAAAATGTAACTGACAAGCATATACAGTTGTTTGAGCTCATATAAAACTCATATGAAATTTAACATAATATCACTTGTACTAACATTAAAGTTTAAAGCATAAGTTTTAAAATAGCATCCGCTCATGTGTAAAACAGCAACAACTCATGAGAAACAATTGGGCAATAATACGAGGTGGTTTTGGTACGTAAAGACATATTCTATGTATGTATATATCGATATCATTTCTTGAAGATAAATGGGTCCCATGTTAAAGCGAAGTACCACGAGAAGGAAACTTTAAGTTGTGAACATACTGCGCAATTAAACTGGATCGTATTAGCGTAAGCGAGCGACGCCGGATCCCTCATTACGCGCGGTAAGAAGCCACGCTCGCTGCAACCAAGAGTGGCCGATTAAACTAATTCGCGCCGAAGCCAACGGCGCACTAGTGCCGCCCGCGACCGCGGACAAAACCAGCAAACTAAGTGCTTTGCGAGCAGCGCATTGTTGCCCGCGCTGTTCGCCACCGCTTTGTACCATTAATTCAGCGTAATGCAGAGCTACGTTGCGCTGAACCGGCTAATGGAATTCTCAATCGATACCCCGTTACTCGCGGCTCTCGAACAAAACCCAATTACATTTGGCAGTACTCCGCGCTCCGCTGCGACTGTTTTCGTATTTCTTGCGAAGCGACACGGACCGCCGCCGGTCGCTGCAAAGGTAAACACAAATCTCTGTCAAACTCGGTTCCAAACTCAAGGAATAAATAGTAGTGGGTTTTATGTCAGCACAGCAGCGTAAAATAAAAAGTAAAAACTTGTTTCGGGCGACTGTCGTGGTAAGCGGTGTGTAATGCGAACGACGCGAGCGGTTCAAATTGGAAAATAAAGAAAAAGGGGCGTGAAGCTCTTTCCGTGTTCATGAAGTAACTCGTAAGAGGCTTAAATAAAGCTGTTTTGGGAGAGCACTTTTAAATTAAAACTTCAACATAATAAAAACGAAAATATATGGTTGCAAAAGCATAAGAGCGGGAACATGGTTATAAGTAAATGCACCGTACGTATGTATGTCACAGTATGTATGTCACCGTTAATTTGTTATTAAGGTTTCGGTTGCGGGTAAACCTTTGCTACGACTGTTCTGACGATGTTAGCGGATCTACCAATGTTAAGACACGTTACGGTTTCATAGCAGATGTATAATGCTATATAACTTCTTTCCTAAGGAAATCGTTTTTAGTAAGACCACGAACATCTGGTTAAATTACCTGATACTTTAGCATTTCTCAATAACAGACCATCAGACAGACATAATAAAAATCAGTGCTGAGCTCCTTTGTTGTATTAAACTAAATAATAATGTACCAAGCATTTACTGTTTCTGAAGGAAAGCTTCTTATATAGTATTTACATTATTAATATTTAACTTTATCATGGTACAGAATTGTATGAGAAAAGTTATATATATGAGTGAAGAAGCAAAATGTATAGTTTCAGCGTCAGTGGCATGACATGGCTGGCGTCGTTGCATCAAAGTATAGTAGTGAGACTGGTTGGGGCGATGCGGTTAAAAAGTATCTGAAATGCGTTGTTTTGGGTCCTGAAATATGACGTCATAAAGAACGGAATTAACTGAAACGCAGCGCCAAGCTGCTGGCTCTATTCAATTAACACTACATTTTTGTTTCCGGTCACTTATTTTTCAAGGTAGTGTGTAATAGCCACGACCCAGTAGAACATTTCCAATATTTTATTTAATGACAAAAGTTATCATGGATTTTTTTTCGTTACTAGAGTGATATACAAGTGAAAATATATCAGATTTCTTTATAGGTTGTATCGTCGGACTTTAAGGGTAACCTCCATGACATAATCCATTTAACCTATAGAATAAGCACTGCTGTTGAAAACACAACAATGCTTACTTTCACGTTACGTCTAGCTCCTTACATTTATTGAAATTTTTCCAATTTACAAATTACGATTTAAAGGACACAAGAAATGTTAATAGGTGATCTGCTTGCATTTAGCGAAGCGAGCGAAATGGAGCGACGTTAAATATGCGGAAATAACGTGCGTTAATTGTCGTCGTGAGGCGCAGGAGAGGGGTGGTGGGGTTACGAAGAAGTGAGAGGGAGGTAGCCACGTTATTTATGCACACCGACCATTAAGTGGCAATTAGAATAAAAGCGGGTAATGAGGTTAAAAGGTCACATTAGTTACTAGTAAGGATTGAAATTTTTCTATACAATCGTGTAGAGCGATTCATAATAACGTTTGAAGAGCTTTGTATATGAGAGGAGTCTGTTTTCATTAGAGATATTAATATAGTGCTGTTGTTATAAACAAAAATAGTTTAAAATAATCGCAATGCTGTTTAACCAATATTATTTTCCTATTTTGAGTAAATTGTTCCACGGGAGGAACAAATCTTTGCTTAACGAAGTGCGGCGTTAAATATGCGTTGAGAATAACGTGAGGTAATTGTCGCGGGCGCGCGGCGCAGCGCGTGATTTATGCACGCTGCCCCTTAAATGGCAATTAGATGAAATAAAGCGAGTCGGTGGGTTAATGGCACGCCTTACTTGTTCTGTGCGCTGTTGTAATGTTTTTCGCGGGTTTTGTAGCTAATGAATACGTATTATAATTTCTTCCGTTTTTCTCGAACGTTATCATTTTGTTTTACTTGAAATATTATTAATTACCAGTAATATATAATTACATAGTATAATAGAATATATTTCTTCTTAATTAAACATTGCAGATTTTTCAGGTGTGAGTGATTTTCAGCTTTTTGCGATTAGTCGATCAGATAGAATCATTGTGAAGTTATTTTAGTCGTACGTAGTGCTACACCGTTTCGACGAGTGTGCGAAATTGCGATCAGAGCATGACATTCAAGATGTTTATCGCAAAAGTCATTACAGCTGTTTCGTTAACATAAAAATCGTTCGAATAACGAACTGCTATTGTTACGAGACATCACCAAATCGGACTATTGTCGTAATCTCTGATAACTTACACAATATCACATGCGATACAAATGTTATGCGATATAATTGCGTGGGATAATCTGTGTAGTGAGGGTGTGACGTTGCCAAAATTACCCAGTCTGGTGCGTAATGAGCTGTTATGATGTCGGTCTCTCTCGTGAGTCGTAAAAGTGGGGAGTCGAGCTTCGTTGGATTGAGCGTCGTCCTGGCGCCGACAGCATTCCGACTGCAAATAGCAGTGAACAGTTTGCGCAAAAATTGGGAATTCAATAACTGTCGACGAGCGATTTTCTTCCGACGGGCGACTTTAAAAGATGAAAGATGATACATCGCGAGGTTCGCTTGCGTTTTTTTGCTTTGAAATGCTCAGCGTTTGATTTATTAGCTGGCGGTCTTCAAATGTTTTCCTTGACAAGGCGCCCGTCTTCACTCTATTGAACTTCGGCGATATTTGCGCGTCTGACAATGCCTCGATGTCCGCCATTGTGCTCGCGGATTTCAGTAGACGTAGCTGACGTCATGCTTTGCCGTTCACTTTTTGAGTTAGAGAACCATTGATTTCAGATGCAATAATCTTTAGACGATACTAATACATGTATTGTGAACAGTTTGTGAATAGTCAAGTAGCTGAGGATCTAGTTGGACTGCTTTTAGCGTACAATTCATATGCGTATCATATAATGCTTCAGGCGTTACTAAATTGTACCCCCTCGAGGAGGCGTGTACTGCTATACAGTTAGCGCTGGCAGTTAACTGTCGCTCAGTACAAATATCAGCGGTTTGCCTGTAACGAGTGACGTTAAGAGCATCTGCCTCGCTTCATATAGTTGCGCAATCACATTAATACGCAACTGTGAAGTAGCGTAATGAACCTGAACCTGATTCCAATTTGCAGTAAATTACTTAATTTTGTTACGATAAAAAAAAAACACCATTTTAACGAAGCACGTCAGTTCTGAACGGATAAACATATTTGGCACTCCTAAATACATAGGAAATTTAGCGGGGTGTCGTAATAAGACCAATCATTTACTTGCCAACGTAACATCACACTAGTGATGTTCGAAGAGTTAGGCAGGGAAGTATAGTACGCTGACACGCTTCACCAGTGTATCTCACGTTCTTCTATAGAATAGGGGTGGAGCCAATGGTTATACACCGGGCTCTAATCCATGCACATATGCAATTGTACAAGATACATAGTTATGATCTCACGTTTTTCTTAATCATTCACTATCTTCTACCAAATTTGGATGCTGTTCGTCGGTCGTAGTACAACTATATTAACTATAAGCTGTAATATGAAGATTCCTCACTTGTTTTTGTTATTTTGACCCTTTGTATGCTATTGTGGAGATCTAAAAAGTGAGAAGGGTACGTGTGAACTGCATCTAAACAAATGACTATGTTCTGCATAATGCAAGTTAGAGTAGCTAATAAAATTTGAAACGGTCAATACGTGTCTCAATTAATTACAAGTATACCCTGTACACTGTAACATAAGGGATGAGAAACATCATCAAAAACATTCATTTATGTATGTATGCTCCACGTATGTGTGCTCTACACATGTATGCTCTACGTATGTATGCTCTACGTATGTATGCTCTACGTAAGTATGCTCCACGTATGTGTGCGCTACACATGTGTTCTCTACGTATGTATGCTCTACGTGTGTATGCTCTACGTAAGTATACTCCACGTATGTGTGCTCTACACATGTATGCTCTACGTATGTATGCTCTACGTATGTATGCTCTACGTAGGTATGCTCTACGTATGTGTGCTCTACACATGTATGCTCTACGTATGTATGCTCTACGTATGTATGCTCTATGTATGTATGCTCTACGTATGTATTCTCTACGTAAATATGCTCTACGTATGTATGCTCTATGTATGTATTCTCTACGTATGTATGCTCTACGTATGTATGCTCTATGTATGTATGCTCTACGTATGTATACAGTCAAGCCAATAATTGTGCATTGTACATATACTTTAAGATGTGGCCTCTGTATCTTATGTTGGTAATCCTTAAATAAATAAATAAATAAATATAAATACGTATGTATGCTCTACGTATGTATGCTCTATGTATGTATGCTCTATGTATGTATGCTCTACGTATGTATTCTCTACGTATGTATGCTCTACGTATGTATGCTCTACGTGTGTATGCTCTACGTAAGTATGCTCCACGTATGTATGCTCTACATATGTTTTCTCTAAATATGTATGCTCAACACCATATGCATGCTCTACGCATTGATACATGAAATTTAGTGTTCAGATAGTGTCTCACTCCGCTAGTCCACGGTTCAAATTCTGACATACATTTTAAACTACAAATTTATTTGCATTTTAAAAATTTAATATAACCCATATAGTCCTTGCCACAGTTCACATTAAGACGTGTGAAAATTGCCGACGCACGTGACCAATGTGAACACTGCCGCTTTGGACCGCCTCATAATGAAACGAGACCCACGGTCAACATTCGCCACAAATCTTCACATTATAAAAACTCGTGTTTCACAGTGCAACAATAATTGATAATGATAGGTATCTAAGCTACACCTCCTCTTAGACATTTCCTGTCCGTGAAAAACGCGATAAAAACGTTCCCACTCTCATACTGGTAGGGATTACTTAAAATAACATTAGTATTTATCTTGGATCGCTGAGGACAATACAAATACTCGTAAATAGCACAAGGCAGTGGTCACGAGTGTTGGCGCTGTGCTGCAGTAATATTGTCGCGCGGCTGCGGCTACTACGCCGGCCTCCGATATTACGCTCCAGTGAGCGCTCAGAGGGTCATCATTTATTTATTTTGTTGAACGTGATTGATCTTGTACAGACGGCGATTAAAGATTAGATGCATTCATCACTGAGACATCATTATATACATGAATAAATCGGTAACAGCTAATGATTGCATTGTTGATCGAGTGGTTACAAGTGCGACTGCTGATGGAGAGGTCCTGGATTCAAATCAAGGCCAGATTCAAATTCAAATTTTTTCTATCTTAGAATTTCTAGTGAAAATATTAGTTTTAGTTGTATATCACAAAGTTTTGTGAATATTTTTTACGGTTCTGTGCCTGTGTGTGTATGTATGTAGTTTATCAGCCTTTTGATTGTCATAGATAAAGCTCTGATAATTTGAAATCAGATGACCATGCGTGGAGACATCCCAAGACTTGCAAGCAGATTTAGATAGAATTGCTTCATAATGATCACTATATTTCAGTTAACTGCTGACCATAAGCTTCAACTAATGAGCCACATCACGCTCTGCCTTCGGCTTGCCGTATTAACTCTGCCTGGCACCATTTGCCGATCGTCATTCCACCCATTCAGAGGACGCCGTACACTACGTTCTGCGTATTTCGTAAGTACCTCGAGATCTTGAATCCTTATTTAATTATTATAAGCATTTTAAGTTAGCAATACATATATGAACGCTGAGGACGCGTTAATAAAGCTAGCGACGAGGTTTAATAAGCCGGTTTGTGGGCGCGCCGTCGGAACAGCGACGTCGACGAAATTGCTAACTGTTTATATAATCCAAATGTTGTACGCACTCGAGTACATGAACTTAATGAAACTATTTCATGATATGTGCGATATCTAAATTAGTTTATATAAATTAATTGCGTAAATGAAAATGAAAATTACTGAAAGCAATAAACTTTAAGTTAAAGAGCGAAGTATCGAGCTCATATATTAATTAAGTTAGTGTGTAACATGTGTTCTATATTGTTTCGTTAGACTGAAGTTTTCATTTTGATTAGAATTCTTATATTTTGTAACACATAATTCATAACACGTCACTAATGAATCCACCGCGAGTGCGTCTAGCTCCGCCAGCGCCGAGCCTGTTGCTCACACCCGATTAGTTCCCGTCGCCTGCATAATCGATGTCTATCTGAACCCCCCGGCTCGCCCCAGCCACCCTTCTTTTCCCCATACCGTTACCGCAACGCCGCCGAAGAGCAGCGTTAAAATCACAAAGCGACGTGTAACTTAAAGTGTTAACTATGTACAGGTTTAAGAAGAATCCAAAGTGCCTAGACCGCGCCGGGCGCGCCCTACTTACCTTATATTACGTGGAAAACAGGAATGTACAGATAAGAACTTTGTAGGAAATGGAGACGATCAAAGAAGATGCCTTTCACACTAAACGTTGATTTTTATAGAAGTATTTCTTAAAGTTTAGTGATAATGCAAAAATAATAAAATTCTAGGTAGATACAAAGGGATGTCGTAAAATATTACTACTCGTTGATTCTCTCACATCAGATCTGAATCTGTTTATTTTATAGAGATATATATTTGCTACGTAGGTATATAATAACAAGACAATGACGTACTTTCATTTCAAAACGAAGAAAAAATAAGCGTCGTTTGGCAATATATCAGACGTAACGGCATCCCGAACCGGCGGCGGCAGCGTTGAAAAAACTGCGGAATTCGAATGCGGATATAAAAATGTCTTTTTTTATATATACATATAGAAGAATAAAAACGCTTGGCAGCGGAGGGACGGCGGGAAATATAAGGGTTTTATAAAAGCTAGAGCGATTTTAGGCGATAGTTAAAAAATGGAACGCGTTTAAAAGCCGTTCAGCACGTTAGTCTACGTACATACATACATACATACGTGTATCGCGTTGTACGAGCTCAGGCGGCTTATAGCGACATGTATCTTAGCTGACACTATGACGCGCTGCTCTGTTCTTTACGACAAAACGGTTTGTTGCGCGTTTCTTACAAGTATTTTTATTCATTCAAAGAGTGACACGTTTTACTTGTCTATAGCGGTTATTCTGATAGGGGTCGTTTATACTTCGACTTTAAGATTTCCCATATTTTTTTTATTTCGAAATTATCTTTATACTTTCCTTGTCTGTATTTATTGAAGCTGGTCGCGGTTTTCGATAAATCGACCTATGTTTGAATAATATGGTAGACATTTTTGCAACGTTCATGTTACTTTGGTTCTAGAAGACAAACTATAGCTTCTTGCGACACTTATTTTGAATATAAAAAAATATTTATTTTAGTACATTTTTACATTGTATTCATATACTTTAAAAAACACTTTGGTTTCCATTACACAAGCCCCGCCTATTTTACTATCAGATGGTCGTATATGGTATTCTAAGATGTTTATCAGGTTTATGTTTATATTTCGATATGTTATAAGAATAGCATTACAAATTGCGAACAGTTACATAAATAATGAAATACAGAAATAATATATATCGCGACGCCGTCGCGGCCGGAATCGGAATGTTCCAATAGAATAAAATTATACGAGACTGCTCAGGGATGATACGGTATCGCGCTACATTTGTATATGAATACTTTGTGTCGTTTTTGTGCGAGATGATTTTTCAACTGTTGGAAGGATACAAGGCATATAAAAATTTGGGGCTATGTTGAAGTTATCGTTCAGTACCTAAACAGTTACTTTTACATGTAATAGAGAATACGAATTTTATAAGATAAAGGGTTGTTAGACGATGAATGTGTCAATATTTTACATGAGTTATGTAAAGTAACAAAACAAAGGTACAATAAAATACACTTTATTCCACACTAAAGATCTGAAAATAAAGTTTAGAGAAAAAATAGATAGTTGAATGCAATAGACGGCCTTATTGTTCAAGTAGCGATTCCTTCCAGGTGACCTATATGCATCTGAGGAAGGAAAACAAAGTAATATAGACAAAAGATAGGGTATGCAGAATTTAAGTGGAAAATAATAATAAAAACAGAGTATTAAGTAAAAACACACAATAGTTTACAGTACTAACAAAGCAGTTTATTTTCCAGAACAGTTAAGTTCTTTAAAGCTATCGTATACACTTGTGTAATCGCAAATGCGAATAATTTCAAGTAACGGATAGCATACAAGCACGCAAGTTCTTTCTAAGAGAGAAGAAAAAATTTAATAAGTGGTCACTGTAAATTTATTGTGGTTTAAAAATGACATGGTGGCCATTAAAGATTCATAATACTATTGCATGGCACTGCGCTTCGATGTGGATATAGCACTAGCTTTGGAGCGACATTCACGACTAAGTATTACTTGCAACATTTTTTCAACTCTATAATTGTGATATAAGGATGAATGATTTTGGCGGAAATATTAACTTTTCCGCGCGAACGAGATCGCGGATAACTATTTATTTATTCTTTGTTGTTCTTATCAAATGGCGGACTGAATACCAATTGCTATTTATTACATAATGACATGCAACGTGATATTAATGAGTTACAGTTGTTTGATATTTTGGTTGCTCTATAAGGTTACAAAATTATGCGTACAGAGTAATGAAGTTAGCGTTGACATTTTGTGTTGAAAGGTAAGTAATGTGAAGATGTTGAATTGTCGACTGTTGGCAACGTTCTGGCAAAGACGATGAGCTCCCATTCAGGCGACAGTGATGCCTTTTGTTCAATAGCAATGGTTTCGGTACCCACAACAAAGGACATTCTAACAGGAATATTAGCTGTATATAAACCCTGCGCTATGTGATCTGTGGTATTTGAGGACTGCAGTGTCGGAAAGTTTGTAGTTTAGATATTTAAAAGCTAGTGGTACTATTATCATCAATAAGTTGATAACTCGCATCAAACTCAGTTTGGGGCTGGTCGGCGATGGGGCAGCGCAATCTCGCGCCGCTGCGACCCGCGCACACTTTGACAAGCGACTCGTGAAATGGGTTCGCTAATAACGTTTATTATTTCCTTGCAACAACTTAGCGCACATCAACTTTCGACCGACACTCGCCGGCTAATTCTGATGAATCTGTTTCTTTATTACAAGTTTTTATGAACTCATTCGTTTATTATATTAATTTGTTTGCAAGAAGTAACATAATGATACATCTGATAAATTTTCTGACGTCTCTAGAGACTGACAAACAGCAATCCCACATATTATATCTCTTAACAGAAATAGCGTATCTTAAATGTAAGGAACAAGTACGTTGCTGATGAACCGAATAAGAGTGCGCGACGACCTTTCACGTTTCTTGGAAACTCCGCAAGGTGTGAGGCGCGCAAATTAAATACACGTCCTCTTCGTCTAGTCTTTCACAGTAGAGAGCGTCTCGCTGGATGCATTATAAAAGCAGGGAAACGTGTTAGGCCGTTAGTTGCAGGCAGCGATGTCGGAAGCGCGCGGTAAACGAAGAGTGCACGGAGGTTTATTGGATTTGCACGATCTCCGCCGCCTCGGCCGCGGGAGGTGGATCGGGCGAAAGTAGCGTAGCGTAACTTCGATAGTAAACTTATTCGTTTAGCTACAATAAAATTCATATCCATTCCCATTCGAATAACAAAGTTACTTTCCGGAAAAGTAGTAATGTTGCGTGGTTAATACTACAGTAAATTAAATTCCTCAGACCCCATAAATTTGTAATCATATAACTATTGTGTTACAGATGTTATTGTATTGTTTGGGTGTATTCTGTGATTCTGTATTTAGGTATAAAAATTTGGGTGTCCTTTGGGTAATATAATGGCGTTTGGTTTCTTACTGGGAATACAGAAAATTATTCTATATACACATACCTATGGATTATATCCCCTTTTACATTCTTTAGCGTGCAATAAAGTATATTGTATTGTATCGTTTGACACTCACCATATGTCAGCGACAGCCTAAGCGATTGCTTTAAAGCATTAACTTGTTGAGAACCGTTTGGGTGAGGATTACTCATATTAGATATTTGTTAGTCAAATGTATGAATTTAACTGAATACACCTATTTACGTACATATGCATAGTTATTACGCAGTTACTTTCAGATGTATATATTTTTTTTCACGTCCTATTAAAATGTTTATCTATTGTCGGATTGTATTATACATACGCTATAAATAAATGATAAACTTAGTAGGCCGACAGTTGTTAATAAATAATCGTGTTCACCAAGGAACTCATGTATTATTAAATGCAATGAAAGGGCTGGCTAACTGTTTTTATCTTACACGGGGTATCCATAGCATGATGGCAGCAATGTTAACAGAATATAAAAGATCTAATGTGCCTGTGGCTTGTAGAACTTAGTTCAACATAGACATATTTCTCCAAAATTTGCCAAAGAGCCTGAGCAAATTGCTGGATTCATAAGCAAATTGCTTTCTCGCTGAAATAGCGGCTGGAATGTATCCAACTCCATTAAAAAGCATATCATCTGGAGATATCAAACGCTCTGTTTGACTAATCGCGACATCGCGATGCGTAATTGTGTTGGTGACGCGTCTTGTGCGCTACGTTTTCACACTTCGGTTGGCAAACATGCAAAGAGCGGGTTAACGTAATACATACCAGTATATATATGTAGTTATAGGTCACCTGTACATCACGTAGATAGCTTTTTTATTAATGTGCCTCAATAGAGGTGCTTTTGACCATAGCCCACACTCTGGGTTTCGGGTTGGGTTTGAAGAATGGGGGGACTAATCGGGAATTCTACGGCGTTTATAATATGACTCCAGGATGTCCAACTGAACGCCCCCTAACGCGACGCCCGTACATGCGGTACATTCCCATGACGATATGCGATATACTGTTGTGCTTCGCGATATTGCTGGCTGAACAAATGGAGCTCCCACTGAGACGCCACATAACCTCGGAATCTTCCTTTTAGTCAGCTCTTACGACATGCAGGAGATACCGTGACTCATATTCAGGTTACACGCAACAGCGGCAGCTAGGTGCAGGTTTGAAGTAGGTACTGTGTACAAAAGCATTCATTTACAAGATTCTACATAAGTACAAGTATAAAACAGTGCTGTTATAAAACGGTTTTTTTACAAAGCTGATGTAAAAAGATACAATCTACTACATACTATATAAACTACTCCCCCAAATACAGGGAAAAAAATAATAGTGTTTGCCGATATTGACTGTTTATTATTATTACTGTTATATTATGTTTACTGTTATTATATTTCCTAAATACACTTTATATAAAAACGTTACATTTTCGTACGTAACGTACTTTATGTATATTTTACTAAACATGTGGGCGTCATTTATTTTTAATATAGGTAAGGGCAAGTACTCGTAAATATAATAAATTTATACTGGATAAAATATAATGATCGCTGTGTCAAATTCATTCTATAACTACTTATAACAGAACGTGTGAATTCTTGTGTTATTAAATCGCAGTTTGAATTAATTGGAGGGATTTTCACTAGCGAGAGGTTTTTATTTTCATGAAGTCGTTAGCCGCATGCGGGCGTGTCTTAATTAAAGCTATGTTAATGAGTCTCAACGTCGCCTTATAATTTACATGAGCGATTCTTTACGCAAACATGTCGATATGTTACCACTCGAACACAGCGGTAATGTAATTGGAAAAGGGCAACTCTTTTTGGATTGGTTAGCTCAGTGATGCTTAGTAGCACGTTACTTGGAAATACAATCGGTGTTGTAGCTTTTAACGGATAGCATAGATTTAGTGCAGAAATATTTTTTTCTAGTATCACACTATTCTGTGAAACTATATGAAATAATAACTCTGATAAGCGTTCATAACTACTTTCGAATAACAAATTTTAACTATCAAGGTTTAATAATATACATCAATAACATTTTCATTAATAGGGACGACATTCACAATTATATGAGTTTTTATCCATTGTGTATTCTTTTATATGTACTTACAATTAGAATAATTATGTTAATTAGCATATTGTATGTCGAAATGTTTGTGCATAATAATTGTATCGTGTATATTCGTATTTATATGTACAATCATGTTGGCGTGTTGGTCTTGTTACGTTATTTTCTAAGTATACACTAAATTTGATCTCTATATATAATTCACTTTCCTCTCCCGGCGCAGCTGGAAGAAATATCTCTTAGAGATGAACAGCGGTATTTTACACCATCTCATATATGATGTAAACGTAACTGGTGAAATGTGGGAGAGTACTACAATCCTCTGCCTACCACTTCCTGGATCACAAGCCCAATGTTAAATATTACGTCTTTTGTACGATTTTTCTCTATTGACACTTGTATCTGTGTACAAAATCGTCAAACAACTAAAAAAATATTAAAATGCAAGCAGCTAAACGTTGCGCCTTTCTTTCCAGTATACAGTTTATAAGATTAACTTCGAAATCTTTTAACAGATTTTACATCGCTATAAGTGAATAAATCGTTGAAGCAAAATGTAAAAAGCGAATGGTTTGCGACGCCCGTTGTGGCATGCATTCAGGATCGCTACGTTTACATTTCTACTTTTTTTTTACAGATCTATAGCCCCAATCTGTTCGTTGCCAACGTTGGCGCAGTACAGTAGTCAACATTGAATCTTAACACGAGCGAAATAGAGATCACATCTACTGCTATTACGTTTTCAAATCTTCGACACCCCACACTCACGTACTCTGGGCACTGGATCCGACGCAAATTGCATTCATTTTCTTTCTTCTTTGTGCTTTTGCACTTCGCGGAAACGTCCTACTCGCATAAGAGGTAATAGTCTTAGATACATATTGGATTGAAGTTCACCGTCGGAACAATTCGGATGGATATTTACGATTCGCATCCTGTGCTCAGCGAAGTCTTAGTTGCGTCCCTGATAAAGCATATTTGATCAGTTGGGAGTTAATTTATTATCATATTTGACTACTTTCGTAATAATATTTGATATAATATTAATTGTTTACATAGACAATTATAATATGCCGCGAATCTAAAAATTGGAGGTAATTATAAGAAATTGAATCGAAAGCTAACGTTGAAGGTCGCTTGCGGCGTAGACTACTTCAATGACAATTTCAGAATCAGAAAAGTCGGCCGATTGTTCTAGAACAAAGAGTACCTTGTCTGAAAGCTTTATTCCTCACGGAGACAAAAGAAACTCCTATCCTTTGCGACAAAGTACCTTTCGGGTCGCGTGTTTCAATTTACTTATTTAGGGCATATTTATTAGTTTAAGGTTCTAAGTCTCTATTCAGATATTCACTATTGAAATTTTTTATTACAACCCAGTGTTAAACAAGTAAAAGTTTTTGTTGGAAAAAATTGAATTTTAATAAAAATAATATTCTTATTTCGGAAGTTTTTATTTTTATGACGTTTATTCTACCAGAATGCGTCATGGGCAGCTTTTGATGTCACATTTGTTTTCAATTATTACTATTATTGAAAACTTTACTAACTAAAGATTGTTTCGCTGGGGCTTTTACACTTCATTTTTGATTTCATCACAATTTTGTCTTGACGATGTGCTATGATTGCTATCAAACAAAAGTTAGTTAAGGTATGTAACATGTTAAAAAATCTGTCATGAAACATGGAAGTTTTACTGTTCAAATTTTAGATTTAAACATTGTGGACTAATAATAATCGAGGCTCAATTTCTTCGGACACAAAACCTTTTTGCTATATAAAAAGCTATTGAATATTAACTGGTAAAATAAAGGCACGAAAAACACTACTTTTAATATATTTAAGGGCCAAAAATACAAGAGCACTAAATTAACACTTGTCTTATTAACAAATGTCTCAAACAGACAAATTTAAGTATGGGGTCTGCGCGTTGGATAGAAATTTCATTTTGCTACCTAATAAATGAATTTCTTTATTCTATTTTACACCTACACAACATTCTTAAGCAAGCTTAGATAATGATTTTTCTGTGATAATAATTGTTTAATTGGTATTGTAAACCGTACATCGTACTATAAGCTCCTGGCACAGAAATAACAAAGTTCAGTTGTTAAATTGAATTTGAGGAAATCGAAAGCAAATCTCCGGTCCTTATAAATGCCGTGGGATCACAATTTCGACAGGCTTTTTGCGTTCACTACATGAACAAAGTTATGTGAATGTTGATGTAATAAAAATCATTGCTCGTTTAACATAATTATGTACTGCATTCATACAAGTTTACTGAAATGGATATAAAGCACTCGACAGAGTCAACGCTAGAAGCGCAGAGGAATCAAAATTTAAAAATCTGTGGGGAAATAAATGCATTAACTTGATTCAACAATGGGTATACATTTGTTTCAGACGTCAGAGTTTTAAAATGCAAAACAGAACTGAGTGCGAGCCATTCGGGAGCCCGACGTCGACCCGGCGGCGGCGCAGAATCGAAATCGGCTAGTCATAAACGTAACTTCACGCCTGTAATCCCCGAAGAGGTAGGCAGAGAAATGCAGAACACTCCCACGTTTCACCGGTTACGT
>DWFO01000302.1:0-22235 GCA_018246595.1 Mimoniades nurscia nurscia
AAATCACCGTCATTTCGACGCATAACTGTTACAACTTAACCTATTGCACGTTTTGTAATATCATTATTACAGTTTACAGGTAGTCAAGATGTACCTAATAATAATAAATTATTTTATTTTCTCCGGCATTCGGGATATAAAAAGTGTTCAGAAAAAAGCCATGTGCTCGAAGCACATGCACAAACCCTATTTAATATCACTCACAGAAAGTTTTATTTTCGGCTGCAGTGGAATCTCCGCAGATACCTCCGACGTGTCGGAGCCCGACTTAAGAAGCCGTCGCGGCCACTGGCTCCCGTCGTCAGTTTCCGCGTCGCGCACGTCGATTGACGCCGGCGATCCCGCAGTGGACTCCGCCGAAGATACTATTCTGTCTGAAACGTCATCCGTCAATATAGGCATTGATTTCCCGACGGACTCCTCTTCGGTAAGCAGTGGCATCGATATGGGCCCGCCGACCGGCACGTCCACCTCCGTGGCACCAAAAGACATCTCTGTGTTCGGCGAAGGTAACAACGACGTCCCATAGTTATTAGCGCTCAAAGGATCCGTCGTTTTGAGAGCTATTCTTGGATCTGTGACTGTGATGGGCAGTTCCAAGGAAGTCGGGATGGTTGGCGGCGTAACGCCGATCACTGCGAGTCCGTCCTCCAAATTGGATGGCACGGCAGGTTCGCTATCCGCTTTGGTCGGAACTTCCACCGGCGTCATAATGGGTTGATTCAACGTGGTGCTCGTTTCGGAAACACGGCAGTGAACAGATACATTCGCGTTTAAGTCCCGAAAATCTGGCGCTTCATCTCGTACGGTCTCCCCGTGGAACACGTCGCTGTTTGCGAGTGCCGCTTCCAGAATATCCCTGCGCTCTGGCTGAGGCACGTGCGCCGGGAGGGTCTCTGGCATGGGAACTAGTTGGTTATTTTCCAACACTAAAGGACGGTTGTCGATAGGGGTGAAGGTGCCATTATCTTCTACACAGAGGTAAAAAGTCCCGGGCGGTCCTCCAAAATGTTCCCCTGGTACCGCTAAGAGCTGGCCATCGGACAAACCGGGAGGAGGCGCGGGTGGTTCAGGCTGCACCAGCGCTGGTTCCGTCTGTCGAACGATAGCAGTGGAGGGTAATAGCTCCTCAAAGTTATCTAAATTAGAATACGACGCCGCGGCGGCGGTCGACGTTGTACTTAAAGTAGGCGGAACAATTGCCGACGTAATCGTATTGGCAATAGGACACAGTGCCGGCACGGGCGTCGCTGCTGGCGCTATTGGGATCTCTTGTTTGATTTTCTTCATCGGCGTTGGGGACTCTACGACTTGCTTTCTTATCCTAGGTTTTTGAATATTTGATACTATTGTCTCGCTAGGAGTAATATTTATTGTTTTCTGTAACAGTATTTTGTTTTCGCGCGGTGGACCCGGCATTGGCTTTTGTATAATTTGTCCGGTTCGCTGTAAATGTTCAAATTGAGCAGCGGTTAACTGCATCATAGCACCACATTTTTGTTGGAAGAATATTAATGGCTCCGAAGTGTTCTTTTGAATTGTTTGTATAAGCTTTTTAGGCTCATTTGAGATTATTCGTTTTGGTGCTGGCCTTATCTCCGGCATAGGTGCTATATTATGCGCGGTGGTAGTGACACGTCCTCCAACAATTAATTGGCCTTTAGAAGTAATTATAGCACTTTTTTGTTTTGGTACAATCCTCGTCGTATTCTTTGCAGCGGCTACATTCGTTACTAATGTTTTATTAGCGCTGACAGCGTTCGCTGGTATTCTATGACTAACCGTTTTTAATTGTGATACAACATTAGCGTGTTGTTTATTTGGGAAAAGTATTTTCTCGTGTTCTGGTTTTAAAAGTATTCTTGATTGTGCTCCTTGAGCGTTAGTAATGATCATGACCGTATTTCCAGAAGAATTACCATCAGACGGTGTTGGCACGATTTTGGTTGACACTTGTTTGTTGTCACTGACGTGTAAGGGTGTATCCGCAGCTTTACCAACAAGCATATGCGCTTTTCCTGTTTGTGGATCAATTACGATTTTCTGAGTCCTAGCCTGCCGAGGAGCCGTAGTGGGCATAAGGATAAACTTTTCTGTCTTGCCAGTATTTTGTGAAATAGGTTGTATTAATGATGGTTGTGGCTTTATTTCTTTGACGGGCGCTTCTGGCGTCTGCTTCGTCATAATAATTTTCTGTTTGGCACCTGTCTTATCAATCAATAGCATTTTTGTTCCACGCAACTTAGATGACTTGGATAAGATATTCGGTGTGGTGACTTTATTTATTTCATTTATGGGATTCATAATTAACGTCTTGAATTCTTGTTTTGGGGAACTTTGTAGTGTTGGACTAATAGGAATTTTTTCATTTTCAATTACTGGTTGTTTGGGTTTAACTACCTTTTGTGGATTCGACGGATTTGTTAACAGGTTTCCATCTGGCATTACAATAGGCATCTTTTCAATGCTCTCTGGGGTTAAAATGTCGTCAGATAACACTACGGGCATAGAATTTATATCGAACATCGCTTCATCTGTACTTGGTGGTTCATTAACGGCTTTGGCCGCATCTATAGATGATACAAGTGATGTGTGAGGCTTAATTTTCTGCAACTTCGCTGGCCCTTTTGCTATTTTTCTAACTTTTTGTTGAATCACAATGGTATTTGGATCCGATGGTGCTTCGGTAGCGGTTTGAATAGTGTAAGTCTGAACTGAGGACCCATCCTGAGGAGTATTGTTACTGCGGGAAAGGATTATTTTATCGGGCGTTGTCACTTCTGTTACATTGTTAAGCAAGTTTTTATGAGGTGCGTTTGATCTTCGGATAATTATTTTCTGTTTCTGCGTGTGTGATTTAGTCGATATTCCAGATTTGCCAACATCAAAATTTAAAATTTTTTCTTTGCCTGGAACGATAACCTGTTTAGTTATTATGTTAGGAGCCGGTGATTTAGGCAAACATGGCTCTTCTAGAATCTTTAACAGTTTTGGAGAGGATGTTTCAAAAGAAACAGGTTTACAGTTCGATTTTTCAGTATTTTTTTCAGTGGCTAACAATAACGGCTTTTGTTCTAATATGTTTTTATTAGCAATCATTTCGTGATCCTTAACAGACTTATATGTAAGCGGTTTAGCTTTTTCTTTTTTAATGTTAGTTTTAACTTCACCTAAGTTCATATTATGTTCTATTGATTCGGACATTTGAACTAACGATTGAGCTGCGTTGAGGTTTTCGCTTTTTTCATGTTCTGTTTCGAAGCGACCAGCAATATTTTCAGAGTTTGTAACGTGGGTGGATGAAGAAACTTCCAAGTCTTGTGTACATGTTTCGTGTGTATCATTTTTAGTTTCTAAAATGACAGTATTATTTGACATAAATGATTCTTCCTGAATTTGCTCACTGGCTCCAGTTACGTTTTCTTGTTGCTCTGGACTTTTATTCTGAATAGTTGTCGAAGGCAAATTGATAAGCGTTTCTGCTATAACAAGATCTGATTCCGACGGGACATTTTCAGGGAGTACATTTTCAGAGATAACCTTGTCTTTGCTATCTGATTTCATTTCATTATTCTGATTTTGGGCGTCATGCGTTGCGATTAACTCAGGGTTTATAGCCACATTTACGTTTGTAGGAGAATCATTATTCTTATTATCTTTAATAGTTTCTTCGCATAATTCATCACGGCGTTTATCATCATCCGTATTTGTTTCCATATGCTGTTCTAAATTAAAGTTATTTCTATCACCGCTCTCAATAAAACCGTTAAGATTTTTAGGTGATTCAGTATCTTTATTATCATCCTCGAATAAATCATCGGGTAGAACGTTACTGATAATTTTAGTGACTCTATCAGTGTCTCGAGAAACGCTTAACAAAGCATCGACAGCCGTCGCTGTCGATTCATTCATAAGGGGCTTAACTTCTTGTTGATTTACTTGTGGAGATGTCACTGGTGCCGATATATCTGTGGTAATTTTGACTGTATTTGAATTTTCGTTTACATTACATGTTTCTTTATAATGTACATTCATGGCATCCTCACACATTTCTTCATCTTCTTTAACAGATTCTTGATCATGAAGATTATTGGTGAGTTTCTTGCTATCGTTGATTTCGGATGGCAAATATTCTAAAGGCTTCTTATCTAATATATCTTTTCTTACTGTAGACAACTCGTCTTCTGGCAAATATTCTACAATTTTTGATTTTTCAATGATATCCATATTTTGTGAGTCTCCTTTATTGCCAATAGACTGTATTTCTAATTTTTGTGTATCTTTTTTGTTTTGTATCTCGTTTTCACATTCAGGTTCTAATGTACTTTGGACTTCCATATTTAAGAATCCATAATATGAATTAGACTCTTTAGGAGAACAACATTTTGGTGAATGGTCTAGTGTTACCGGAACCTCAACGATACTCTCTTGGGTATCTTGCATTATTTGTTCCAAGTCATTATCATTTTCTTGGGAATTTTCCATGTTAATATGTTCATTTTGCATATTTGTATCTCTGTGTTCTGGTAAAGTAATAGGGACCAGGATGGGTGCAGGAGAACTGTTTGTAAAATATTCATCTTGTAATATATCTACCGACATTTTCTCTTTTTCCCGCAGTTGTGCAGCCTCTGCTTTCATTTTTTTCAACTGAATTTTTGGTGCCAAACGAGCTACTTTGACAGGTTCACCAACTGGTGGCGAATTTCTAGTTTCAGATATTATTTCAGATCCATTAATATCTTCAGACATGTCCATTCTTTCAGCATTTAATTGCTCTGCTACATATTTTCCAATTGCATCTTGACTTCTAGAATGGCGACTTCGAAAAAATGTTTTAGTCTTAAAGATGGTTTTAAGAGGTTGAGTATCTGTGGGAAGCTTATTTTCTGGCAAGTTGGTAACCTCTACGATTATCTCCGGTTTTTTATCTGGGGATTTCACTATCGAAGGTTCGGGAAAATTTTCCTCCACTTTCAATGGTTCGGGAGCCATTGGTAACTCTGGAACTGTTGTCTTATTGAGCAGTTCTGCAACTTCTTTTGCCACTTCATCATCATCTAAACTAATACTCTTAGTATCTTCTTTTCGTGGATTCTTAACACGTGGTATTTTTCTACCGATGTCTGCTTCTTCAGGCCAGTCCTCATCCTCACAAAATTCGTATTTAGAATCACTAGATGTCTCTGGTTTCTCGGCAACTGGAAAATCTTCAGAATTTTTGGAAACAAGAGTTGGGAGTTCGAGAGGAACTTGTGCTTCTGGAAGTTCTGCTGGCTCAGCGACAGCTGGAGATTCAGCTGGTTCCGCCACTTCTGGCGATCTAGCTATAACCATTGCTGCTGATTCGTCATTTGAATCTTCATCAATATCCCAATCTGCTAGAAGACTGATCTTTATTTCCTCATCAGTCTTTGTCTTTTTCACCTCAACAAGGGGTTTATCTTCCGCTACGCGTTTGTGACTTGCAGATTTCTTAGTTGTTTTATCAATCTTTTCTGGCCGTGATTTGCTGGTCTTTGGTGTCTTTGTTGTGTTTGAAGACGCTTTTGAGCTCTTTGTTATTTTTTTCCTCACTGGGGATGGTGTATATGGCATGAATGTAACACTGTGTGTTTTATTGTGAAGAATTAAGACATTTAAGCGCGTAGTAGTAAATGCACAAGCATGACAGGAATATAAGCCAGTGTTTGACTTTTGTTGTGTGCTTGGTGGTGTTGATACAGGTTGTTCTGAATTCACTTTATTTTCTTCTATAGGTTCGGAACCAGCACGGCTTGTAGAAGGTGTTGATGCAGTTTCTGATGTCCCAACTTGTAAAGGAGTTGTCGGTGAGCCTTGCAATAGTATATGCACTTTATAGTTGGGCTTGTCAACATTTATCTGTAATTAATAAACAAAGTAGAAATTTCAAACTTAATATTTTAAAGTTATTCATGATTAAAAATTAAAATATTTTCATAAACACAAAAGCCTTAGGTATTAAATTGACATACCTTTCTCTCATTATGGACTTTGAACGAATCTGAATGCTTTCCTCTGCCACCACTTCCTGAAGAAATAATATTTCAATACATAAATAGAAATATGTGATTTTAATGTTGTAACTTACTGGGATAATTTATGTAGGAGCGGAGCAAGAATACACTCCGCGACCCCGTTCTGGGATACAAGGTGTCGTAAGAGGCGGCTAAACATGGCTCCAGCGGTTCGTAGTATGGCGCGGTCTGTCTAGTCTAGGCACAGTTACATACCGTGGCCGCCTATAAGCAGCCGCCTAGGCGGTTCGAGAAACTGTGTTCTGCAATCCCCAACTTGTATGCCTAGAGAGGGAATTATGGGCACAACCCCCCAGGGGAGGCCTATGTCCAGCAGCAGTGGACTGCAATAAGCTGATATTTATGATAGTTACTGGGAAATAATGTCTAATACCTAAGATCTATCTATCCTAACATTTTATGTTCATACCATAGCACAAGATCTTTTCTTAAAGGATCTTTTCTTAGCACAAGATATTTTCTTATTTCATATATATAGTCTTATATACCTAATATCATTTGCCTTTACCATCGGACGTTACTATAGATCATCCTGGAAAATTCTTCCTGTGTAATTAATTTAGGGGCAGAATATATAAATATTAAAACTGTGAATGTATGATCCTTGATCGAGTGCAGGTGTGAGTGATAATAGTGAGGTACTAGGTAATAATCCTAGGTCGGGTACATTAGATTTTTCGAATTAAAACACCCAGTAGTGCAGACCTGTACATGGTGTATGGCAATACACTCACCTACCATTTATATAACTTGCGAAATGCAAAAATGTACTATACTGCTTTGCCTATATCTTTGGGGATTACAGATATGACAATACATTTATAAATAGGTACATACAATAGACTAACACTGTAATTTAAACTCACCGGTAACCCAAGGCCCCATTTGAGATTTACCTCATGTTTACAATATACCTTCTGACCTCTTATCTATCCTGTTTATTTGAAATGTAAATTACAAAAGTGTACATTTGTTTGAATAAATGCTTACAAAAAGATGCTGCGCTATTGTCGATATAAAGGAGGACACAGATTTAGAGATTGCTTGTAGAATAAATCTACACACTGAATCAACACCATTCAATATGAAGGAAAATTGGTCTATTTATTGTAATATTTTTTTACAAATCTTATTAACTTAAAGAGTTAAAATCTAAAGAATAAACTTTGGCTATTTTTTTTTTCTCAATTAAGTTTATGCATACCACAAAAACACCATAATATTGAAAAATATTAATAAATGCATAGCAAGATAAATGGTATAAAATAAAAATGTCCCTATGCAATTTAAATACAGACTTTAATTTGAATAATAACTATACAATTTAAATAATAACTTTCAGAGGATTTTAATGATAAAAGCTACAATGTAAAGTGATTAATTTTAAACAGTGCAATGACTTCAATTTGTTGTTCAACCTATCACAACATTGCTTAGAATCAGGGTGGACTTGTTATAATGAGGAGTTACTGTGTAAAATAGAAAAAAAATGTGTCACATGCTTAACTTAAAAAAAAATATTGATTGCTATGGTGCAAAATGGTGATTTACCTTTTTTATTAGACATTGGAGTTTTTTTTGCAGGGTCTCCAAATAAATCAGCATAACTTTCTTTCTTGGTTTCTTGAAATTCATCTCTGGTCAAAATAGTAATGTCTCCACCGACTGCTGCTTCTGCACGTATTACATCTTCCGGGAATTTCTCCATGTGACCATGTTTAGTTCTATACATATCTGAAAAGTCAATTAATTTAAATAAGAATAAACCAGATTTTATGGATTTACAGGAACCATCTACCATATGACCAAATCTTGGTTTTACTATCAATTAATTGGTCTCTCACGGAACACTTAACAAATAACAATATTAAAATTTAAATATAAATGCACCCTGTGAAAATTCACTTTAATCAAGTTTTGTCTGCACATGTAATTGGGTAGCCCACTATGCATTAATAAAGGAAAATGACAGTGTTATTTTCCTTTATTAATGCATCATTCTTATTATTATACTACAGTAGAACCTCTATAAGTTGAACATCAAGAGAGACACAAAAAACGGTTTTCGATTTAGGTGAATTTTATCTGGACATGAAGAGGTTGAGATTCATTACTAATTGGAGTTAGAGATGTGAAATAAACAAAAATTCAAGTTACAAAGTTAACAAATAATATTTTAAATTATATTTAATCAACAAAATTAATATTTCAAAATATCCTTAAATATGTCACATCACACCTGTAATCCCCAAAGAGATAGGCAGAGAAGTGCAGTACACCAGATACATTTATGTCCCACTATGGAACAGGTGGTGAGCCTATTGTCATATACCGGACACATATCCAGACTCCGTGCCACTAGTAGAAAATCTAAATTAGAAAATTTAGTACTGCCCAAGCCCGGAATCGAACCCAGGACATCCCGTTCGGCAGTCGCATCACAGTGCATCCAACACGACCAATGAGGTAGAAATTGAGAAATACTTTAATTTAATGCACTTGGTAATGTTTACAATGTAGCCATGACTTTCGATTTCGTCATCATCAGGAGTCAATCTCAGTCTACTGATGGACACAGCCTTCCCCCAAAGAGTTGTAATTGTCATCAATAATTCTAACATTTTGTTTTAAAAGATTTTGTATCAAAATCATAGACCTAACCACACTTATCAAATGAATATTGGCAATTTTCACATGCCTTAAAAACCACGACTCTAAAGTGTGTCATCAGCTTATCCACTACATTTTCTTACAGCTTTATAACACAGATTTTTTTCAAAAGAAAAGAATTGCTATATTGAATACAAAACAGCACTTGTGTTAGTGATAGTGGATGCAAGTGGGACTGCTGATTGAGAGGTCCTGAGTTCAATTATTGGGACTGATATTATTACATGTCCTAGCCGTGGCTTGGACTAATGTTTTGTGCCTAGAGTATGGCAATAGGCTCATGCCATATTCAATGGTGAGACTTGAACATAACTGGTGAAACATGGGAATATGTTATACTCCTCTGCTTAAACGTTTAGAGATATGAGGTTACATTTCAGTTGGTTTATTATCCTCATAATCGAAAAATATATAAATTCACTGTTGTTTAAATATCTCCCTAATAATGCCTG
This sequence comes from Mimoniades nurscia nurscia, assembly GCA_018246595.1. Lineage (NCBI taxonomy): Eukaryota > Metazoa > Arthropoda > Insecta > Lepidoptera > Hesperiidae > Mimoniades > Mimoniades nurscia. Next base: position 9,182 of record DWFO01000302.1, read on the forward strand.
TGTCTCTAATAATATGAGCATAAATTAAACAATTTCAGTTGCCTTGTAATCCAGATGTTTAAACAATTGTTAATAATCGAAAATGTTACATAAGTTGTAAATTTTGAAACAGGTGACTAGTGTGAATTGGGAACCACAAAGAAATGTTGGCTGTAAGACCATTGTCCAATGAATTAAGATGAAAGTCTCCAGTCGACAGGATGGAATCATACTGAGCACAGGGTTTTAATAAAACACTGAATTGAGTTTTCTCCCTAGTATTTTGTGTATGATATGAAGACAGTCATGGGGCTCATGACCACTTGACAATGTTACATAACAGGAATACTTTAATGTTATATAATTGTAAAACTTACAGAGTCCTTTATTGATAAATTCATTTTTACGGCTACAATTGTATTTATATATAGAATTGAGGTTCTTCACATATTCACTGAAATGTAAAAATAATGCAGATTATTAATAATCAATTCAACTAATATTATAACGTTAAAAAATAAAGAAAATCCTACTAAGTTTAAAAAATTGTAATACACAAAATGATCCATGCTAGATTGATTCAGTGATAAGACACATATTGAAATTGTACACCTAGACATAGAAGTATGTTTGAACAGATCAATAAATCACAAATTGCTCATAAATAATGTGTGTGATCTTTGAGAATAGTATTTCCAAAATCCTTATATACATACATAAATATTTATTAAGACAAGGTAGCAAACAACATTTGAAACATGGTTAAAAGTTTCAAATACATCTGTATATTTAATTTACACACATTAACATCATAGGTTATATTAGTAAACTTACTAAGCATCTTCTTGGAAGAACTTCACCACAGCAATAGGTGGTTTCCGAAATGAAGGCAGAACGTCAGGTGGAAGTTTGTCTGGACCCACCACCTCACCCGGCCAAAAACACGAGCCCAGCTTCACCCATACCACTTCCCCGTCCAAATAACTAATTTCAGTTTGTTCACACATCACCACTTATCTGTTCAGGTGAAACGTACGACCATATTTTGTGCTATAGTCACTATAGGTCGACGGCAACTGTTATTGTATCATCATCCAAAGTTCTTACATACAATGTATGTTATTATTAAATATAATTAACAGATAGTACAAAAAACACAATTTTATTAGATTTTGATCTGTAATTGTCAAAATAGTTGCAAAATAGAACTAGTAAATAAATTTACCGACTGCGTACGAAATTATTTTGTGAGCTAGGTTGTATGGTAGCATTGATATGATAAAAACAGCAATTTATAAAAGTAATATTACGAACCACATTATTATAATAAATAAGTACTATGTGTTTGCAATTCATTAAATATTAAATACAAAATATTAAATTACTGGAAGTATCTATTACATGTTAGAATAATCAGTATTAAAAACATTGCACCGGATGCTAACATAAGGACAGCGTCAGCAGATACCAATATAGAAAAAGGAACTCCTCCTATTTTAAGTAAATAGTATTGCCATAGTTAATATATAAAGACTTTTCGTTCTTAATATTAATAGTAAATTTTAATAAAACACATAATTTTTAAGATGTAGCACACAGCTAAAACTTAAAGTTATAAATAAGGAAGTGTTTTAAAATAAAAACAACCTTACAAATAATACAATTGTTAATAGTGAGTTTCATGGGTTCGTACTATACATCTTGATTTTATAAATTATGATTTAACCATAGACTAACAATATTATATATAATAATATATGTACATACTGCTGTACAGATTGTACCAAATGTATGAATTTTACACTAGCAAAATTCATAAGTACAAAATAGAAAATTAAAGTTTAATAATATTAATAATTATTTTATAAACGTTACAGCAAATACGACAAGCATAGTTGTTTTGAGTATTACGTTTATAGAAATAATTCAATTGGAAATCATTAACTGTTAGTAAATAATGATAGTTCCAGTTGAATTAAATAGTCCGAAAAATCACTAGATTTGTTTTTTTTCGAAACATGTTCACCGGAGATTAAATTGTCGAAGTAAATTTCTTTAACCATACGGGAGAAATTTTATAGGAATCTTCACACGCTAAAATCGTCACATTTTCTATCACTTTGGACCGTCAAGGAGCCATGCGTGTCTACTTGAATTGAGGAGTTTAAAGAAATATTTTAATGATAAAAAGTGATATAATAAATTGACTTATTGAAATTAATATAAGAAAAAGGTGAAAGTGTAATTATTTTTTATTGTTTTGCAAAATCACCACGTGATTTTGTTATTATTTTTATGTTAACCTCACTTTTGATTGTAAGTAAGAGTATTAGAGGAAAAAATGTAAAACTAAAGCAGCTAGTGATCTTTCTTGAATCCAGAATCATATTAATTATTATATATCATGAAAAACTTTCACTTCATACGTGTGTACATTAATACACATACACTTTTGTTCTAAATAAATATGTCACGATAACAAAATTGTTTCATAGTTCGAAATTTTCCTGTGATTTATTAATTACATAGTTAAAAGCTTTTTTTTCGATCATATGTTTGTTAAAATCTTAAATGTAAGAATTCAGGAGAAATTTCAAAAGCTTTAAGTTTAAATAATTATTTTCGAAACGTTACCAACTATTATTTTTTTTCTTATTGACATTACCTTATACAGAAAACAAAATTAAAAACATTACATTTTCTAATTTAGAAATTATAGTAGTGGCTCGGACTAGATATTTGCCCGGTGTATGGCAATAGGCTCACCACCACTTCATAGTGCGACGTAAACGTAACTGGTGAAACGTGGGAGTGTTCTACATTCTTCTGCCTACCTCTTACAGGCGTGATGTTACGTTTCATACTATAGGTCGATGCTAGTGATGGTCTAACCTACTAAAAGTTGCTTGTTTCAATTTTAAAATTGGTTTTCTATGATGGTAGAACATGATTATGTTCCACTTGGTGAAGTATGTACCGACGGTGCATCTATTTCTACTGTAACGTATTTATAGTCAAAACAACTTTATGCTTAAGTTTACTTGTGTCTACATAATTATATACTATATACCTATACTAGAGGCGACCATCTCACTCCTCAGGAATAATACCCGGTCAGTGCCCTCTTTCGAATAGAACAGATACTAATTAATATCAACTGCATTTACTTATGTAATAACTGATCTAGTGATGCAAAATATTGCTATTCTTAAAATCCCTGAACAGGTATGCAGAGCAGTGTAGAACATTCCCATGTTTCATCAGTTATGTTTAGGTCCGGCCAAGGAATAGAGAGTGATTCTTGTATCATCAATTCCACACCTATTAATCTTATTAATGAATTAAAATAAGTAGATTTAATTTTTAATTCGAGGTCGGTTTCATTTATCAATAGGCGGCAGTGATGTGCATGCGTGCGCTTGTTTGCAATTCTACTCACTTTAAAAAAAGCCTACAAACGTAATTTCGACAAGTGCAGCAATTTACGTGTTTTATGACAGTTCTACTTATTTATTTGATTCATGACGTGGCAAATTTCATTATTATTTTATCAATTGTTCCTTAAAATTATTCATTTTTCTAATATTTGTCTAGAAATAAATTTAGTTGAATATACAGTGTGGAATACTTGTGTGTATTATACAGATGTTTGGTAGAGTAGAGAGACCGACAAACGAAGTGGGCGTGTTCGGGAACCCATTTCGAGAATACATGTTGGCCAAAAAAAAATCTCTGAGCCTCTATTTATTTTAAAGGTTTTTTTAGTTAATTTTTCGGTTTTCACCGAATTTGTACCAATTTACCTCCATAACGTTTTTAAAATATGTCTTAGATTGAATGTTTTTACTTTTGTTTGGTCTCTAATATATCTTTAGGCCACGCAAAGTAAAATTAGATACAATTAGAGCTAACTAACAGATTTAAGAACTCATAGAGTGAAGAAATAAAAATAAATTTTACATCAAAGTTCAACTTTGACAATGATAAGAAAAAATCCACTGGAATTCTGGACGTAATATGCTTTTAAAAACTTATTTATTACTTATTAAAACAACATAATAAATTGGTATAAAACTACAAGCTTGTTGAATAAATGAGGTATCAAGGAAAAGGCAAACAACATAAATAAATACATAATGTATTTATATAATTTTATAGGATTACATTATGCGAGTATGTATATCTTTCATTATTATAACAATAGCATTTTTTTATGTTTAAATATAGTATGTATGTAGTTTAAAACATTTATAGGATCAATAGTAATGAAGGTAATAAATATGCTTATATATTCTTTCTTCAATATTTACCTACAGCTTATTTTTTATTAATTATATATGGCAAGTTTGAAGCTTGCACAATGAACAGTACACCACAGTACAGTTTGACAGTTTTCAAATTTTCTTAATATGCGGAATGTTTATTTCTTTTGGTTTTATGGTTTTCTGCAATTTTTTTATAAAACTTACAACTTGTACTTAAATGATAATACTGTTAACGCGATATGCCTATGCCTATGCGTAAATTCTTGCCATAAATGTTGTATAAAATATATTACATTTACTCAACTCAACTTAGGCTATATATAACAAAAGTACCGTTTTGCTTGTATCAAATAAAACTCAAAAAATTCTGATGCAAACTGCAATAACTACTGAACTACATTTTTAAGCAATAAGTTGATTTGAATTTTCAAATTGCTGCTTATTAAGTTTCATGAAGTTGTCAAAGTATATATTGTATGTATAATTAAGTTGTAAAATATACATGGAAATATTTCTTAAGTTAAGACATGAGAAATCAATTACAAAAAATTTGGTTTCATTTTCCCGCCTAAAATATAGGTATTCTCTTACAACAACAATATGCCTAACCCGAATATTGTCGCACTATCTTAGCCCATTGTTGCGGATAGTTTCTCTGCACGTACGATAGAGTGCGCTGAATCTGTTTTGTTTCTTGTGGAGAGCACTGTGGGCACGCACCGCGTAAAACTAATGGCGCGAGAGCTGAAAACGAAAGAAAAACAAATTAAATAAAATGTAAAAAAAAAGAAAAGTCACATCGCGCCTGTAAACCACCCCGAAGATGTAGGCAGAGGAATGTAGAACACTCCCACGTTTCACCAGTTAGAAGTAACTGGTCACACGATGGAATAGGTGGTGAGCCTATTGCCATATACCGAGCACATATCCAGATTACGAGCCAACACTAAAAAATCTAAATTAGAAAATTTAGTAGTTCTCGACCCGGGAATCGAACCCAGGAGCTCGCGTTCGGCAGTTGCACTTGCAACCAACACGACCAACGAGGCAGTCAAACTAAATAAATTGTAGTTATGATTTTATGGCTTTATTCATGTCTCGTTATTGCACAATAATTTTGTGTACGTATCTGGTTTCATTATTGTGGTTGGCAACTGTTAGCATTTATTTACATCCCATATCTGGGCACTGATGATGTAAGGTTTTGGGGATACTCCACACTATTAATCCGATTCGAATTGGCAAAGATTTGGGTCAGTGTTCAAACGCTACCTCGAGCTTTAAGCCTCAGTCGCAGCGAGGTTGCGGCTGAGGCTGAGGCTTAAGAATGACTTCAAATAAATCCGTAAGTAGTCGAGCTATGCAAGAAAAATCATTCGTAATTTAACCTGACACAAACATGTACATATAATACAGATATGTACCTACTCACGAAAGTTTTAATTCGTAATTATGAAATTCAAATGATAGGTACTAACTCTTTAACCGTTTTCCAATCGGGTCACAAGGTCCTTCTCCAAGCGCGCATTTAATTTGTCTCTGGATAAACCGCTTGTCGTTGAGGGCGTCTTCAAGGGCTGAGTCAGATACTTGGGGTCTGTCAGCTTGCGCTAAGCACACCGCCGCCACTGCGCTGAGAACTATTATGTATGAGATCTGAAATGGAATGTTAAGTAAAAATTTATTATAAGGAGAAATTGATTTTTTCTTAGAATTATGGGTAAATGTAATCTTTACAGTAGCGAAACGTATTTATCCAGGTAGTTCAACAAAATAAAACCACAAAAACTGGAATAAATTTATCTGTGTTGCGTAGGTACACTGGATGCATAGTGAAAGGAAACGCATTCAAGTATAAAACACTGCAAATGGTTCATTCGTTGAAATTTTAATAAATTTGTGCTTTTTTAAAATCGTCAATCTACTTAATCTATAAATCAATTATTATTAATAATCTGTCGTTTAAATTTTCGACCCGGACTTCATATAATGGACGTTTAAAATAAGAACGCGGGTTTTTTTGTTTGTACGAATTATTTATCTATGCCCAACGACACATTACTGTTTCATACATGGCCAGTGCCTGGGACTGTAAATAATATAACGTACATGACCAGCGATTGCATACGTGAGGAGGTTTTAAATGATTGAGCAATACGGATAACGTAATTCTAATACAGGACGATACAATCAGCAATTATATTGGGACCGTTCTTTGATTTTATAAAAGGACTAAGGTCGATGTACTTATGCATATAATATCTTCATCCAGGCAATGAAATATTTATATACTTGTTTAATCTTGTGTAATGTATACCATTATATATTTTAAAATGATGTTCGTTTTACAATATCTCGCGCTGTAGCGATCAAAGAAAATTCCTTGTACGGAAATTTGTACATCTTAGAGTTTTTAACAATATCCTCAAAGGCATGTGAAATCTTTCAACCTGTACTCGACCTTCATGGTAGACCATCACCTTAAAAACTCTCATTTGGAAGGAAACTCGTGTCAAACAGCGGCAGCGGTAAAAAGGTTGAAAATTTGGCACTCTGTGCTCTCTGCCTACCCCGCAAGGGACCTGGCGTGACGATATGTATGTATTTATATATTTTTGTACCAATGTATAGCTGTTCTTCTGTGCTGGGGCTAGTCATATTTAGTTCCGAACTACCTAAATAAAGTTTAAAAGTACACTCTGATTCGATATTAGAAACGAATCTGCATTTGAGTTGTTTTTAGACATTTCCTAGGTATATTATAACATATACTTTTGACCGCCTGGTTGGTCGGTCGAGTGTTGCTCGTGTTGGGTACTACGTATTAGATTTTTCTAGAATTTCTAGTTAACATTTCTAGTTGTGGCTCGGTGTCTGAATTTGTGCTCTGTATACAACAATAGGCTCGCCACCTATTTCATTGTGGGACTTAGACAAAACTGTTGAAACACGGGAGTGTACGGCACTGTCTACCTCTTCAGGGATTACAGGCGTGAATTACATTCGTAGTATAACATTTGCCTTTAATAAACTGGTAGCGCGTTGCAACTAAGTATAAATAACATAACGAAAGCCTGCATACGTGTAATTAAAACAGGGTAATAAGTTTTTTATTATCGTAATAATCAAGCATTTAATGTAGTTACCACTATAGTTGAAAAAGGATAGCCGTTATTTTTATTTAATTTTAAGCAGTCGCTTAACATAAAATAGAAGATAAAAAGTAGTAGGTATACGCGTAGGCACTAGCCACAAGTGGCCATTGCCGCTCATAGACATCTGCAACTGAATACTGATCCCTAATAAGACTGTTAGTGCTAGTGAGTTCAATCACATTTACAATTTATTCTTTATGGAATCTTTTGTAATTCGCCGTTACACAAACACTTTTTACACACCTTTCAATTTTGAGGTTATGAGAAATAACTTTTTCAAATATACCCAGGTAAGAATGGTACAAAGTTGTTTTTTAAGTCGTTTTATTTTCAAATAACAACGAGAATCTAGTATTTCAACAAAAAACGATTGTATAAATTAATGCCAATTTAAGTTCCACTTGTCGAATGTCATAGTGTAAAAAAAATGGTTTTTAAATTCGTACGTGCACTTGACCGCCAGTACTTCGATTTCAATTTCAATACAGCGCAAACAACAAGGTCGTAGAGTTTTAAATTTCTAATCGACAATTACTTGGTCGTGTGGCGCGCTTTGAATATTTTACGAAAGTTATTGTTCCTTAGTTCGTTACTAATAATAATTGTAAGTACAGTAACAATGGGATTTACTAATAAAAGTATTCATGAAATGAATGTATCATATTAGTTATAAAGTTATTTTATTGTTTCACACTGTTTCTTGTCTCGGCATAACTGGTCCTGAATCAAGTACAGGCCCTACGACTTTGAAATGTGATCGTGTTGTTTATAAAATTAAATGTTTTAATTTTTAATCCTGATTTAAATAACTTAATACTTAGTAGATAGTAGCTATATTTAATACTTATTTTAATTTGATTAAGTTGATAGGTAATCAAGCAGAGGTATTAATAATCTTCCATATATGTAAGTACCTAATAAATGTAAGGCGGTGTTAATATTGGTAATGAACAAAACGTTTCAATTGTTATCAAACTTAAATTAGAATCGAACTTAAATTTTAATTTTAAATGAATTAAAATATATCCTAAACTTTTAATTTCAATTTGCGGTCTAAAGAATATTACGCCTGTTTCACCGAACGGGTCGGCAGAGGAGTGTAGTAGGTACACTCACATGATTCATCAGCTATATTATGAAAGATGAATGCTGTCATTTATCCCGAGTTGGACCAATCAAAATGCAAGGGTTTACGGTCGATTATACTGTTATTAATTTATCGGGGTTTTGGTTTTAGCTCTCAGTCGCGGGATCTTCTTGAATTATATTTAAATACGAGAACATGATTGCTCAAAGTTAATAGGAACAGCCCCGCATAATAATTGTGGACGATGAAATGGCTATTTAACGAGAATATAAATGATATGTTATCAATATATCGTCATATCAGTTGCTTTACGGGGTAGCAGAGAGCTGTAAGTCTCTGCTACCCCGTAAAGTGAGAGCTGTAAATACGTCTTACAAACCTGATGTGCTTCTTCTACATTCATCACTCTTTTCAAACAAGCACGTCCATTTCGGTAATTTCTGACTCCCCGATCAGTCAGTAACTGATCTTTTTGGTTACGATAAGTGGCCAGCGTTCATCAACGTTCGTATTGTACGGGACGTCCTGGATTTTCAAATTCCGGGTTTGGCACTACTGGAATTTTCTAATTTAGATTGCTGGTTGTGGCTCGCAAGTCTGGATATGTGGCCGATGTATGGCGATAGGCTCACCACATATTCCACAGTGAGACGTAAACGTAACCGGTGGAATTTGTAGTGTACTACAATCCTCTGTGATGTTATGTATTACAACATTTCATTACTATTCTGTTCGCAGTTGGAACGCTCAGTGCACAGGTTCACGACGTTCTATTCGTCGCAGCACTCGGGCCGCAAGCTCAACTGGCTCTACAACATGAGCAAGGGCGAGCTGGTCACCAACTGTTTCAAGAACAGGTACCGTTGGCGTCATTATCGAATAATAATTTGAAACCACAAAAGAAATCTAGAACAAATTGGCTGATTATTTACGATTGCAGTAAATACAAACACTTTATATAACACTTAGCTGCAATGAATAATTATATTGTATCTTAATTAGGTTTACGCTTTGTTGACCATCCATAGCCAATGACGTAAGCCTGGTGGAGGCTATTGACCGTCCATAGCCTCAATCAGGCTGACGTCATAGTGTACGCCAGCTTGTCGCTAATGCTTTGTGTCTCTGATGTGCTTGTGTTCTTCCTCCACCCGCAGATACACTTTGCAGGCGAGCACATTCCAGATGGCGGTACTGCTGCAGTACAACGAGAACACGTCGTGGACCGTGCGCCAGTTGGAGCAGCACACCGGCATCAAGGGGGATTTTCTTGTACAGGTGTGTGCAGCACATGTTCATGTGTTTCCTTTTCAGGTGATGGACACGTTTTACATGTATCTTACCTTTTTAAGTTGATCAATTTATTCAAGGAACAAATATCAAGTGAAAAACAAAAATAAAAGGGTAATATTATTATTATTCATAATAATGATATTACTTTTTTTACTTTTATTACTATACTTTTAATTTATTACTATACTTTTAATTTATATTTTTTTACTTGGATTTCTAAACATCCAAGGTGATGGTCATTTATGGGCTAGGAAGAATACATAATGTGTCAAATATCTATTCTTACAGACTTGATCTGCTTATTCTAAATTCATCACTTAAAAAAAAAATAAAAAAATTTGAAAGTTCATTATTTTTCCTATCAATAAAATAATGTATAAACATTGTTTTCAGGTTTTACAAATATTGCTGAAGGCGAAGCTTCTGGTGTGCCAGGACGACGAGTCCGAGCTCTCGGAATCATCTGTCGTAGATCTGTATGTAGGATATAAAAAGTAAGTACCTACACCTCCACACGTTTGAGAGCAAAAAATTAAGTGAATGTTGTTTGAATATGAATTGTATTGAGAGCTGATTTTTGTTTCAAAAACATTCTTGAATAAAAACTCTCCTGTGATATTCGTCTTGTTGTCTTTGAAATATATTTTTTATATATTTATAACTAAGAACATCAGAACGAGTGCGCCTATGTAATTTTACAATATTGTTGTACAGAGTTATGACGATGTATAATATTGCGCAGTAAAAAACTCCGAGTGAACATCAATATACCGTTGAAGACTGAGCTGAAGGTGGAACAGGAGGCGACACACAAGCACATCGAGGAGGATAGGAAGATGCTCATACAGGTACATATATATAACATCGCACATGTATTCCCAGAAGAAGTAGGCAGAGTACTCTGATGTTTCATCAGTTACGTTTAGTTCCCACTATGGAATAGGCTATTGCCCTACACTAGGTACATGTCCAGACTCTGAGCGACTACAAGTAATTTTCTTATTATTTTTCTTACTCTCTTTTCTTCTTATCTTTCAATTATGACCATATCTCGTGAGACTAGTCCTCATTTGTATGCTTATATTTCATTTGAAATTGCAATAAAAAGTGTAACATTGCTTTGTAAAATATCACAATTTGTAACCAAAGGGATACAGTTGATGTATCACATTCCATTATTTTGTCTAAGTATTATATAATTAATCTTCTTTCTCGTCTCTTTTGGCCTAAGTAATCTCCGAATAGATCTAACAGCTGCCAATGGAAGTAGCATTGAAATTGATTCAGCCATTATCGAGTGTAAAGGAACAAAGTTAAAATTATTCGTGGCTCAACCACTTCACTGCTGTGCTCCATTGTTTATATCGTTGTTGAAATGTATTTCAGGCGGCAATCGTGAGGATAATGAAGACCCGGAAAACGCTGAAGCACCAACACCTCGTGGTGGAAGTGTTGAATCAGCTCTCGAGCCGGTTCAAGCCGCGTGTGCCTGTTATTAAGGTAACAGTCAGTTGTCATTAAGGTCAAACAAAACTGGGAAATTTATTAGGGTCTTCGAATGTGACCACAAATGTGCTTATGTCTAGCCTTAAAAATAATTGTATTCTCATGTGCCAGTATCCAAGGGATATTATTAGTTTTCAGTACTATTTATTACAATGTCCAGTCATCAGTCAACAAATAATATGATTGTAAATCTGGTCGAATGTTTAAAAGAACTCTTTGTAATATGTAATTTGGCAATAATTGTAGAACTATAGTGCAGTAATGCACACACAAACCATATTTTTATTTTAATGATTATCACAGACTAAGTAAAGTTTGGGCAAAAATTTCCAATGACAGTGCGCAATGGCCCTCCCTACGGGGTTAATGTCTAATAATTTGTTTTACTTAATGAAAAAAAACGGTATTAAACCAATTACAATAACTAAAGGAAGGTTGTACATTACATGTACACTTCCCGTAGGCGGAACCTCAGACGTTCCGACAATATTTTGTACCCAAGTAGTTCCATGATCCATCCCGGGTACGCGTTCGTGTTGCCGCTCACAGAGTGCGCGTTGTTCCCAGAAATGCATCGACATCCTGATCGAGAAGGAGTACCTGGAGCGCACGGAGGGCGAGAAGGACACCTACAGCTACTTGGCGTGATGCGATTTGACCGCAATATAACACTATTATCTACTTACCGTCTTTTATTTCTCTCTCTCTCTCTCTCGTTGTTTTATTTCTTTACCTCGTTTTTTTTTCAGAGTAAAGGTTCGGTTTATTTTAGCGATTATGCCGTAGTGTGGAATGTTCATGTTAGTATTGTAACGTCACGCCGGATGTGTTACGGGGCGAGGTAGGGAGGGACATCCTTACCTGATGTGCGTCTTCTTAATTCGTCACTAAACATGCTGGCTTTGAAGACTAAATTAAATATAATTCTATTGTTAATATTATAATGATAAGAAGCTAAGATGATTTATTAAGTGTTTATATTTAATTAACTTCACTGCCGAACGGGAGGTCCTGGGGTCGATGCCCGGGTCGAGCACTACTAAATTTTCTAATTTAGATTTTCTAGTAGTGGCTCGGAGTGTGGATAAGTGCCCGGTATGTGGCAATAGGCTCACCAGCTATTCCATCGTGGGACTTAAAAGTAACAGGTGAAAGGTGGGAGTGTTCTACATTCCTCTGCCTACTTCTTCGGGGATTATAGGCGTGATGTTACTTACTTTCTACATCCAATTAAATGTTAATAAAAATAAAAAAAAAATTACATGCAATGTTTTACTCTATAATGTTATGGCGAATTAAATCTTAAACCAAAATCATCATTGGCTACACAAGATGACCACAAACCAAACTAACCATAGACAGAAATAGACCCTCAAATTTCTTACCAAGTAAGAATTGCCTATACGTAGGTAGGAAACAAATGTAACACGTCCTGTATCATCATAACAGAGTAACGTTACGATTGATAATTTCCAATTACCACCATGGAGATATTATCTTTATTATCGGTTATATGATTATATCATAATAACCTATTTATTGTAGATAATACTATCATTATGCACCTGGTATTATATAATATACGTGTTATGCCGTTCTCTAATCGGCTCGGGTTTTTCTATTCCGTACTCCACGGTCACAGACCAAAACCTCGCAGAAGAACAACTATGAAACTTAGGTATACTAAGAAAAAACCGATTAAATACGAATTCCTTACCGTAACGAGTCATACATTTAATTTTAAAACGCATGATTTAGATACGGAGGCT
>DWFO01000303.1:0-22229 GCA_018246595.1 Mimoniades nurscia nurscia
GCCCGCGTAGCAGACTACAGCCTTAACGTGTCTCATTCTGATAGAATACCAATGTCCAACAATGGTGCGATGAAAGAGTTAATGATTATGATGCATATTGAAGAGCTAGGAATGGGTTAAATACTTCATAACGATCTATTTAAAATATGATAACCAAGTCTGTACTGTTGTCTAAGTAAAACACAAATATGTATCATGACAGAAACAGTACAAAATGGTTTTATTTTATTGCGCAATACTATTGCAATTTTCTTCAGAAAAGTATATCGCTTTTAAAATATAGTCCTAGAAGTAATGATAATCTCTTTATGTTAAAATATACACTCCAGTTTAAAAGAGTCGAAGCTAGTAAGCGCTTTAAAATAGCTCTTCTTAAACTGGACGGTTTTATTTCCTTCTTATTGTCTATGGCACTCGAACCATAGACGAGCATTTTTATTATCTGTGGGGGCGTTTTAAAGTGAACTCCAGATCCCTTAAGGGTTGTAGCTTGTATCTCCAAGGGGTGACATCCCGTTTCTGTTTCTTTGAATGCAATGCGATTGTAATAATCTCATTTTTCTTGTGCCTACCTCATGCAAATATATTGTATCGAATAAAATACTGTTTGCTTGTAAGATCTTAATAGATACCGATAAGTATTATCATGAATCGAATGAAATATTATTTTCAGACCTTTTAAACTTTATACATATATTAAATTTTAACTTATGTTGAAATGAAAATTTTCATTTTCAATGTACACGTACCATATCAGCACCATCCTAAAAAAAATTTATTAGTTAAGAATATGTATCTAAAATCAGTCCATCTTCAATGTCTAGCTTTGACATTGAAATTTAACGCGCCGTCTAAACCTTACTTCCAACTGTCTCAATTAGTGCACCGTTGCAGATGAAACTTTGATTCTATCTTCGAGCGTATAACAAGGTGATTTACATGTTAAATCGATATTAATAATAGAACGTTTTTTTTTATATTTAGCAACACACTCGCTTTTCACTGCTATCACAATTGATGGAAAGCGAAATGCAGTCCGGGATGACACGATTGGCATGACAGTGCACTCACTCTTGTCTCGAATAATACATATTATACATGATAAAAGTAGATAAATTCATATTTAGAACAGGTTTTATTTCATAATTTACTTTTGTTTATTAGTTACAGGATACACGAAGTACTCAGAGAGCTAAATATTCCTGTACTTTCAAACCTGATATCGTTATTCTACAGACATCACTCTCTTCGTACACGAACGCCGGTTTCGGAGACTTGTGACTCCTCCTTCACCCAGTTTTTGTTTTATTTGGCCAAGCTAGAAATGAATCTTGATCTCACTGGCTACCTGTATTCATGAAAATTCGCGTTGTACTATATCTGTTCCGTCATTCTTTAATTAAATAATTCAGTAAATTCTTATATAATAATATACCATACGCTTAGCCACCTTGAAATAGCATTCCATCGTCAATGAAAATTATGAATCAACGATAACACCGTGACCGAGGCAGATAAATAACGATTTTCTAATAACAATTAAGGCAGCGTACGTTGAAGTAAGTGTGTAAGTGTAAGTCAACTGACGGACGGACAGGAAACGGTAGTCGATATGATACCTGAGTTGAATAATTGATTGGCATGTCTACTACCGGACTAAGTAGGTATGTACAGATTGTTTAAATATAGTTTCCGTATGTTGGTGTTATGTTGTTTTTTGTTTGTTGTTGCTAGCCAAATGGCAACTAAGGGATACTTTTAGGAGTAAGTACGATATAAATGTCGGTATGGGGATTTAAAGATGTTCAGCGCGCGTAGGAACAATAATTAGGTATGTCTAAATAATCCTGCTAGGTAAAGTTTTAATGTCGATATTTCTGTAGGTCTTAGATATTAAATCTTGCTATTTGTTGTTAAAATACCTCTCTCTGTAACATCTCAAAAACATGGTTTCAGTTTCCGCCTCTTCTAAAAATATTATTTCTGCGGGCACACAAGCCTTGGCCCAAGGATGAACGAAGAAGTGAATTTAAGTTTTCTTGAAAATTTTAATAAAATAAATAGAAAAAAAACTGTTATAGCCTAGTTGATGAGACGCGGTCTTCCACTCCGGTGGTCGTAGGTTCAAATCCTGGTGGTCAACTTTACTAAAAATGCGCGTTATATGATTAAATATCACATACTATAACGGTAGAAGAAAACATCTTGAAGATTCCTATATACCACAGAGTTCTCAAAAAAAGTTTTCTCCGAGGCATGTGAAGTCTGCCAACTCGCACTTGGTCAACGTGGCAAACTATAGCTTTAATCCTTCTATTCTGAAAAGAGACTTGTGTTCAAAAATGGAATTATAACAGGAAAAAATTTCAGAAACGGAATCAAATTAAGAGAATGCCCTTTCTCAAAATACGTACATTGAGTCATTTAAATTCATAAATTCCCTGTCGCCAACCTTTTCGCGCACTTAACGATTTGTCGTCGCATTTTCTTCATACTTTATTTCTTTCCAAGACACTCTTAATTAAACCGAAGAAATATAGTCCACAGGAACAAATCCCCGAGGCGGCATATTGCCAAATTTCCATACTTGTAATCCACCAGACTGTAGGCAAATAAATTCGGGGATGAAATATGTAAATTTTTTTAGCGAGCAAAAAAATAAAAAGACGTAAATTCTCAATGGAACCCGCTCTAAGTGACTCGGTAGTGGCAAGTGGTACAAGATCACTCCCGTTGAATATTTCACAAAGATTTCCTTGTGGTTTTCTTTTTAATGTTTATTTATGTTGCTACGCAGGGTTGCTAGCACGGGGTAAATATTAATGGTCGGATCTGGGAACGTTGAAAAAATGCCTATAAATGATAATAGGGTATAGAGGGTGGAAAATCAAAGTGATCGTAAACTTCAGTATATTGGCCGTAAAAAAACATTTTAAGATAATTTTATGTGTATTGTGTGAGAATTGTTTATCTGCGTGTGTGGGAACAGAAGATTCCAGATTCAAAATTTCCGTAGACCAAATGTTAAGCTTCGAATTCCCTGTAATTGAATAAAATAATGGTACACATTGAGATGGGCTAATATGGGACCTATTCGTAACAATAAACTTAATACCGAGTTATAATATTGTATGACACTAATCTTCATCTCCAAACGAATGATTACATCGTCATCATTCATTATTAACCCTTTGAGCACAGGTCTCACACGGAAGAAAAGGGGTTTAAAGCACACTCTGCCACGCTGGCCAAATGCGGTTTAGCAGACTTCACACACCTTTCAGAACATTATGGACGACTCTGAGATGTTTACGTTTCATCACGATATTCTCTTTCATGATTACAGCAAGTGATACTCGATGTTATGCACGCGCATAATTTTAAAAAGACTCGGCACAACATTCGAACACAGGACTCGCACAGTGAGATGTTAACGTGCAAAACCATTGTACTATTATGAACAATTACACGAAGGTCCAAATAATTCATTTATTTTCGGACAAATATTATAGAGTACATTTGCAGTGTGTGCTTAGGAGCCTTCTGGGCAGTCAGATAAGCTGCTCATATAAGGAAAATATATTCATAGTGTGTGTCACACAAATCTCTGTCTATCAAACAGGATGACATGGTATCACCAACATCTGACATGATAAATAACAATTGTGCCCTATAACCAGTCCAACGAGATCCCCCTATCTCATTTCTGTTCCGTCAAAATGAAGGGGTGGCAAAAACTGGTAGACAGTGAGGGGTCAGTGAGAAATGGATCCGTTGTATCCGCTTAAAACAGGGGTCCTTGATAAACGTTAGCGTCCCTCTTTTAAAACAAAGCTTATTCTTAATAGCATTATGTATTTGTGTGACTCTTAGAACGATAAACCTTTTAATACGTGTTCGTATGTATATAAATAAACAAATGTAAAGAAACAATTTGACAGGCCCGTTGGTACAATGGTTAGTGAACCTGACTGTTGCGGCGGGGTCGTGGGTTCGATTCCCACCCAGAATAAATATTTGTGTGATGATCACAAGTATTTGTTCTGTGTCTGGGTGTGAAAAATAATTAATTTTTTTATCTATTTAAGTATATATTAACGTGTATATATGTATGTAGTTTATCAGCCATCTGGTTACCATACCACAAGCTCTCTTGACGCTTAGTTTGGGATCAGATGGCCGTGTGTGGAAATGTCCCGAGATATTTATTTATAGATATTTACACTGTTCCCATGTTTGAAATGGTTATTTATTAATTGTATGATTTGGTATAAAATTTATTTTTACGTAGAATGTTCTGAGTAATGACATCAACTTCAGTATTTCTGCTGTTTTCTACTTCGGAACAGGTGATGACATTATTATTCTAGAGAATGTAACAGAGATAACACGATCTTAACTTTATTTAATGAAATATTACTAACCTTTATAAGACATGATATGTACTAAAGAATAGCATGTCAATGTCCTCAATAAATTTAAAAATAAAATTAAACTGCTTATCTATTAGTTAGTGTGCGTTATCATTTTATTGACAGGATTTATGGTGCGTTCTCAACTTTACAGCCGTTTCGCGGTACTGCATGCTTTTATGCATACTTTATGTCCCGCGATAAAATAAATAGACTGTTTAATAAGCGAATCATGTAATGCTACTGGCCAAGTACTCAGTATGACCGCCGTGTTCTATTTTTGAAATGTGCAGTAACGGTCCGCGCGCGTGATTCGAACACATTTAAATTTTGACGTACGGAGAAATTCGGCCAGCGAATCTGGCCAATCGGAATGCGCGAATCGGTATTTGCATCGTTTCTCTTTTTTAAATATTTAAATCGTGTTTACGCAATTTCAGCCAATACGATTAGTGTGACGTGTAATTCAATTTGTGGCAAGAATACAAAGTATTTAGATCATTTAATTTTAGAGTGTTTAAAAATTTTAAAAGTTTTAATTTTTAATAGAATAAGTACCTACATATAAATATTTTATACATTCATTTTTAAGACGTGAAAATTTTTAAGAGTAAATGAGTAAAAAAAAGCAGATCTAAGGGCGTCTAAAATATTTATACTACTCACCAAATTTACTATAAATTCTTTATACTTGAATTTTTACTTACTTGCCAAATATTAATTTAGGATGTAGAAGATAATAACAGGTCTATACCTGTAACTGCATTCTTTTCTTGCATTGTAACTATTTACAATGCAAGAAATATAAATATAATTTAAAAAAATTGTCAGAAACTTGAGCGGCACTGACAATGAAATATGTTACCTGGTGTAACGTTATTCAAGATGGTGGATGCGAGATAGTTTGTACAATTTGTTAACAGATGGCGTTATAACATTTAAAATGAATGTCTGAATCACGCTAACGAGTGTATGCTGGGAGTGATATAAGATGGAGGCAGAAAAAAATTGAGTTAACTTTGCGCAGAGGCAATATCGTAACCAATGAGGTTTATCCGAGGTGCGATTATTGCTAGTTGAAAACTTTACCAATACCCCGCCTTGTGGTCGTGAAATACCGACCGCTATGGCAATTTTTGAAAGGCTGTTAAGGCCATATAAATGATGATTAAAAATGTGATGAAATTTACTACACGCTTTATTACATCTTTGAGAATGTTTTAATGATAATAATAATATTCCGGGACATCTCCACATTCTCCACACACGGCCATCTGATCCCAAAGTAAGCGTCAAGAGAGCTCGTGGTATGATAATCAGACGGCTGATAAACTACATATATATGTATAAATATATACATAAATAAAAAAAAAATTTTTCACACCCATACACAGAACAAATACTTGTGCTCATCACACAAATATTTATTCTCGGTAGGAATCGAACCCACGATCCCCGGCGCAACAGTCAGGTTCACTAACCACTACACCAACGCAACAACGGGCCGGTCATTATAAAAATAAATTGGTTTAATTTATGAAGAGCTTAAAGAATAAAAACGGATTTTGGTTCCTCACTCTGTCTCTGTTCTCTGACGGTATTACACGAATATGAATTTCGAAACTGAAAACTAGGTACATGCATAATATTTTTATTCAAATCATATGCTAATATTTTAAAATGTTGTTTTAACTGGCTATAATAATTATATAAATACATATAAATTAGGTATGCGCATTGCGAATGATTTTTTTATTACTCGTCGCCACAGACTATATCAATGTTTAACTGATATTTAGATGAAATCATTGGCCGAGTTGAAATTTTGAGTCCGCTGCTACTGGATTCAGTCAAAGCCCGGGGTATGGCAATAGGGTTACCACTTATTCCATAGTGGGATGTGAACCTAACTGGCGCAATATAGGAGTGTACTAAGCTCCTCTGCCTAACTCTTCGAGTATTACAGGTGTGGTGTTAAAAAATCAGTTTCATCCTACATGAATTTTCAGCCAATGTGGTAATGATTTCTTTATACTTACGTACGTTATACCAATGAATATCTCTTGTGTTATGGAAAATATAAATTATGTAATTATACATTGAAAACATCTCTCCATAATGTTCTAGTAGTTGAGTAGAGAGGATGTTGCAGTCTACCACTATAATATATTTACACACTACGTATAAATACTATCGGCGAAGACGATCATTTTTCAAAGGCGAGACTTAATTTTTGCGCGCTCATTTTTCATCCGACCCCTAACGTCCACCGCCTTCGGGAATAGTGACATAAGTCAGTAAATTAGATTTTTCACTTCAATGTAACTTTTTCATTGATGATAATGAAATTTTATAATTGTTTTAAATAATTTTATTTAACTTAATTGTAGTTTCTGAACATCATAATATATTATGAACTAGCGTCGTAAACTACAGTCACAATTATTCCCAATGTGAGAAAAGGTATGTGTTCAGGACGACAAAAGGTTTGAAGATGTTGAGTTTCATGATTTGATATTCGACATAAATGATAGTTATTATTTAAATTACATTTATTACATTATGTATTTGTTTCTATTTGAAAAATGTTACTTACGCTAGTTTTCTTCCAGAGAGCAGCGGTAGGTCCCGCGCTGTCCGGGACTTCGTGCTCGGCATCTTAGACTAGCCAATTTGTGTGACAAAACATCCCCTTAAATAACTGCAACCCTCGCGGGGGTGTGCTGACCTTTACTTATAAACATTCGCGTAGTCCACTTACACTACTGATTTTGATAGATTGGGTAATATATTTTTGAGAATTTTTCAATGAAAATTTAAGTACATAAACATTTTGTAATTGAAGTAGCTACATATTATTATGAATATGTAAAAAAGCAAAAAAATGGCTCATGCAAAAAAAAACTATAAATAATTTTAAAATAAAAATTTAAGGGAAGTTCTTCAGATACCATTACAATAAATTGTCGAAATTTAAAAAAAGGTAAGATACTCCGTAAGATTTCCGAATTCAACAACCAGAATTCCTTGATATTATCTGTGGCAATTTGCAGGTAATATATGACTTAATCCAAGCAGTCTGTGGGATGGATGAATAGAGCACAATCGCTTTATGGCCCACACAAAAAATATGTATAAATCACAAACTCCCCGTTATGTTTGTTTTATTGCCAATTTGTTATTGTGTTGTTTTGTTTAATTCTTTGTTGTTTTGACCTGTCAAGTGATTTACAGTTTTAAAGAAATCTATAATACATACTAATTTTATAAATCGTAAAATAATTGATTACGTCCTGGGCTCTTGCACTTTAAAACTGCTATAAGTAAATTAGTTAAATTAAATTAAATTTTCTTTGAACCCTAATAAAGTTTTTAAGTGACTACGAATATAGATTTATGAAGAGGTAAATAGAATTTCCAATATCATTTTTTTTTTAAATTTTTATCCAACCTTTCGTGTTCTTTTTGTAACAAGTATCACTTTTGAGCTTACGAAGTGTTCATTGCGACAAGAACAATTGTTTACGGCTAAAGATAAAATTTGGTGACTCATCATTCTGTAATAAAAAATGTAGTTCCTTGTTTGGACCTTTCACTGACCTATGACTGTAAAATAACATTTCGTTTTTAAATAATTATAAAGTAAAAATAACTTCACGCCTGTAATCCCCGAAGAGGTAGGCAGAGGAGTGTAAAACATTTCCACATTTCACCAGTTACTTTTAAGTTCCAGGTGGTGAGCCTATTTCCATATACCGGGCACATATCCAGACTCCGAGCCACTACTAGAAAATCTAAATTAGACAATTTTGTAGTGCTCGACCCGGGAAACGAACTCAGGACCTCCCGTTCGGCAGTCGCACTTGCAACTAACACGACCAACGAGGCAGTCAATTTTTAAATAATTATCAATTTTATTAATTTATTTCAGAGACCAATAACACTTATTAGCAAGATAATAATATACATATATAATGAGACAAAGGGAAGAAAGTTATACTTACTTCAATTAAGAGCAAATTAAGTATACCTACTTCAAATTTATCATTAAAATTTTAATGAAACATAAAAATGTTTAAACATTAAATAATGTTTTTTCTTTTTATAATTTCCGTAATAGATTTTCATGCAATACAGGGAATAAAAGCGAGAATTGAAAAAAGAAGCAATATCCACTTTGATGTGAATTATGGCACTACATATCAAAGCCCGCTGGCCACTAAGCAGGTGTTCGGCTATAAAACTTATCATTCATTACATCTAACAGTCCATAAAGGATCCTTCACTGAATTCTGCCTCGGGCGTTTCTCATAGAAATCAAAGAGGACGAGTTGACATTTATTGCGAACAACAAAAACTAGTGTTAATACGTATAAATTATATAAAACAAACACAAACGATTAAGCTATTAAATGCTACTGTTTTTTGACACTACCCGCCCTTCTCGGAACATATTTTTATAGTTTTCGTTACATCGCATTAACGAGAACAGGGGGCTTAATAAAGTAATAAAAACCGACGAGTCGACGGCGAATGGTATAATTTCGCTATTAATATTCAATTTTACCCCAAAACTTTGCTGCCACTTCAAAGAAAAATCTCAGATCAGGATCTCGAGCGTAGTCTCTACTTACGCCGTTTCCTAGTAAGGGTTGGTCCAGAATGTTCTACGGAGACGCGTGGTACGTGCGTTGTTTCCATGTAGGCACACGATGTAATACATGACCTTCGGCACGTGTTCAGAGCGAATAACAGAAGTTTTTGAGTATTTTGCATCTAAAATTATTTTTATAATTATATATGTAGTTAGCCTACCTCATTAAGGAACATTTTATGTTGTACCGATTAAGGTACAATACAAAATTTTCCTTGTAAGAGTTTTAGTACGTATGCAATTGAATGATTACGTCGTAAAAAATGTAACGTAATGTAATATAATGCCTATAATCCCTGGGAAGGTAGGCGGACGAGTGTAGTAAAGTCCCACGTCTCACCAGTTACGTTTACGTCCCACTATGGAAATAACGGTGAGCGTATTTCTATGGTGCCTGTATAGTGGAATTTTCTTATTACCCAAAAAGTTGTTGAGATCAGCTTTATACATATATTTACAATCCGCGGGTCTCAGTCTCGAAGCCTTAATATAATCTAGAAAGCTATTAAAACAAAAGTTACCGTTTTAATATCCGAAATGTTATACATACATACAAAAGTTACATACAAAAGTCACCGTTTTAATAACCGAACAGTTATTCATGTATGTTTTAGTTTAATAGTTAAAATGAAAGTCGCTAGTTGATAGATTAAATGAAGGTATAGACTTCTTAAAGGCGGATTTGATTTGCATATACGAGTAGTCCTATCGGCCTCGTCTCTGACCGGTTGGTTGTTTTAGGAATATTTCCGCTGCGCGGAAAAGGGTCGATAGCACATTCGTAATTCAGTGCATGAACTTCATCAGTTAAGTGTCAGTTTACGAGTGACATCATGACTCGGAGATAGTATCTCGCGACTCGGTTATGACATATGCTGTGGAGGCTCATGAATGAAACACGATGGTACCGATAGGAGATTTTTTTTACCATCTAAATGGTACAGCGTAGGTGTTAGTTTCTGGCGTAGGCTTAACCGCTCTACTTTGAATTGATGTGGCTTGAATGTTGCTTTGTGTGGCTGTTGACATTTCGTTGGACCTGTGTGGAGGTAATCTGGAGATTTTGACGAGAAAATTTGTTTGTTGGTGTAGTGGTTAGGTATTGTCAAGACATATGTAGATGGATGGGGATTCGATTTCGATTGAAAATAAATTTACTTAATATGTGTCTGATGAGTTCAAGTACTTGTTCTGTATGTGAATCTAAATGTTCTGTATGAATATAGAAATGTATGTATATGTATGTACGTATGTTTATCATCGGTCAAGTTATTATACTACATTCTCTGTCTTATGTGGGATCAAATTGGTGTCTGTGAGTTATCTTAAAATGTTATTATTACTATTTTAGGTAACTTTGTAAAGGAAGCCAGGGCTATACCGCAGATATGGGTATTGTAAAAGCAGGATTAAAACGTTATCTGATATTCCGATTCCGTATTTTTATCAAGACTTTTCACTTCACTATTTTTGTATTTAATGGCATTTAAAAAAATATATTCTGCAGTTTTCTGGTTGCCACTTTCCTAAATTATAAAAAAAAATACCGATAAAAATCAATTGTGTCAACGAATCAACGGATCCAGTAAGGATTTTGTCACAAAAAACTCTGGCTACTCCGGCGCTATCATAATTTTGATGTTTAATAGTCTTCGATTATGAGAACGGTAGCCCAATATGACCATGACGGCTATCGATATATTAAACAATATGTTTAAAGACGCTTTCTCTAAAAAAGGTAATACTTAGTATGAGGAATTTCGTCATTGGAATGTTATAAAGAACTTTTAAATTCGAAAATGGAACGGATATCTAAAGCAACGTCTAAAGCAACGATGACGATCGTAGTAAATTAATATTATCACGCTAATCCCTTACGAGATAACCAGAGAGTAGCAAGTGTTGAAAACTCTATCCTTACAGATATTTTAGTATTATCACATTTTACATTGTATACGATGATTTTTGTTCTCTTTGAAAATTTTACAATAATAGACGGGCTATAAAGTAAACAAACGTTTGAAACGAATTAATTACAGTTAACGCTGTTAGATTACCAAATGAATAAACAAATAAACATATTTTTATTTCATATAGGTAGGCCTATGAGTATACTTATATTCACAATTGTACACCCACACACACGTTAAACATGCCTGTTCAAAACACCAATAGGTGCTTCTCTTGGGTGAGAAATTAACCCACGGTCTTTGAACTAAGCGTCTGTTAAAGTCACTGAGCCCCTGGACCATCAGTTCAGTCAACTGATTCTGTAAGGTATACCACTTGGCCACGTACCTAAGATTTATATAGACGATATTTAGATCATGACTTACAAACATTTCGAACCCGGAACCATTCACTTCACGATATTTTTTTGTTAGGTTAACGCACGTGCCCTTCCTTGTATCACGAAATAGTCCAAAAAGATAAAAGAAAAATACATTACTATAGCAACGTAGGTGTTCTTATTACGTTTTATTCAGCGTTACAAAAAATTATGTTGAATATTAAGATTTAAAAATGGAACGAATTTTTAAGTAATAGCTGTGTGTCAAAGATTAATTTCCGAATAGTAACCTACGTATAATTTGAACGCGTAATCTAGCAGTTAATAAATTAAATAAATATTAAGGAGTTACTGCCTTGACAAATATCTTTAAACACTTTACCGTTTTCAGCGTTTCTCGTAAATAAATTCCGACCCTCCCATGTCGCTGCAAATGAAAAAAATGCCCCGCTACAAATGGCGTGACATTTCTTGATGACAAATGGTAAATGAAATTAAAAACACTGCTAAGTTAAAAAATATAGACTTCAGGAATGTTTTTTTTAGCTTCAAACCTACCTCGAACACCAAATGATATCTAGGTACGTAAAATTACTACATATTTAGATACTAATTCGGAGATTTTAGACTTTACTAAGTTGTACGTTAACAAAAAAAACAATACACATAGTTCCTTTAAAAAGGAAAACGACTTGTTTCTTACGGTTTTGCGTAACACCAGTTGAAATTCGCAATGGACAATTTGAATCGTGGATCAAGAAACAGGTCAATTGGAATACTCTCCTAAAGAAACCCTACATGAGCGAAATGAGGAACGAGTACCAGAGCCCGGGTATTATGAAGAGTTTCGCGAATATATAATTCAACCCTCGCACCGCTCGACGGTATGATAAATGCCGAATGAAATTAAAACTGCGATAATGTAATTTTTTATCTCGACGCCTTATTTACGGCCGGGACTTCCGCAGCCGTCCATGGTATTAATGAGGCCGCCTTTGCAGAAAGTCACTTGTATCGGTGATCGTGCTCGGCATTTTCTTTTTAATTTTACATTAACTTTTATAAGGAACATTTGATTAAGTTAGATATCCCAATGCGTTTATTCGCGAAGACAAATATGTTCTTACCATGATCATACCTTCACGGTTATGTCCAGCACTGAAAATAATGATTGATGTGATGATGATGAGATGATGGTGATCGTCACGCTAGGTCCCTCGCGGGATTGGTAGAGAGCATAAGAATCCTTGTAATATCAGTAATGCCATTTACGGTCAGCTCTGATGACCACCAAGTGGGAAAAATTCACAAGTGATATTATGTAGATAATCTCCAACGACGGGCCATGGATATCAACTGTATTATAAACTTCCATCAACTGATCGTGCACTACCCCTAACTCTATTGCCCAGGCGCATTGCGTTCATTGAGGTCAAGGCCTGTATCAATTGTAGTCTTACCTCTTTGTTCTGGATAACGATTCTGATGGTACGTTACCTACTGTATGAAAAATTACTATCAATTTTGCCAAGCACATGATTGTTATATCATGAATTACCTATTATTTTAAACTAATATGACATTTGCAATTAAACAGTCGCATATTAAATTATTCAAGTTTCTTTTGAAACATTTCGATGATTTTTTTAATTAACTTAGTTTCTTGCTGCATGTAAATCATACAAACTCAACTGTCAAGAAACATTGACAAAGTTTAAGAATAATTACTTCCGCATTTGATTAACATTTCCATTAAAATTGTACCAAAAGAATCTCTTTGGTGCACTTAAAAGAATTCGGGAAACGGCTCCCCGGGGCCTGCTGGCAGTGCTCGTAGTGAAAATTTTGCGAGATTTATTTGAATAAATTATTTTACCCACCTGCAGTGAAGGGTTGGTCTGGCTTTATAGGTTCCTATTAGAAGTTCAAAGATTTGTTGCAATATAATAAAATGGAAATAAAAATCTATACAATTTAATATTTACATATATAGGTATGCAGTTATTACGAAATATTGCAAATATGTAGGTACATGTTTATATTTAAGTATTTTGCAGGAGCTAGTTAACATCAGTCCTGCAATCCTCGAAGAGGTAGGCAGCGAAGCTTAATACATTCCCACGTTTCACGAGTTACGTTTACATCGCACTTTGGAATTGGTGGTGAGCCTATTGTCATACACCGGACACGTAACCAGACTCCGAGCGACCACTAGAAAATCTAAGTCAGAAAAAGTCTAAGTTAGATTCGGTTTTTGAATCCAGGAGGTCTCGATAGGCAGTCGCGTTTGAAACCAACACAATCAACAAGGCAGTCATTTTCAGAAGCTACGTTTCCGTTTATTCATCACCATGCGTCCGTCTGTAAATCGCTACTATATAATTTTCATTAAAATAATTGTTTTTCAAAATGAAAATCTTCCGATGCTAAGACAACCAAACAGAAAGATAAAATTTACATATTATTTTACAGGTAGTACGACAATATAACTGATTTACGATTCCTTTGAAAGCTTACAACATGACATCATCCTTGACGGTTCAAAGAGAAACCAACGACAATGGGCGAAAGAGACCTTTTAACAGGAAATAGTTTATATTCTTAAAACAAATTGCAATAAACGTTTGACAACCATATGTAATTTTACAGGCGACAGTAAACTCTACCTGTAAAAAAATTAAGTTGATTTTGGAATGCATTGCTTACCATTCGACAGGTACGAGTAAGCCGTGTACAGGCACGAAATAAATCTGTAAAACAAATGTCATTGGTTCCAAATTCAAAAATCGCGCCATCGCGTTGTAAGCCCAATGGTTTCGCGCAACGCGATTGGTCATTTGGGATTCCGCGCGCGAACGCGCCGATAGATCGGTGATGGCGGTCGAACGCTGTACGCAGTCCGTTTGACCAGAAAAATGGTTGAAGCTCAGGGGTCAAATTGTATCTGTGTAGGCAAAATTGACTTTGTTATCGACTTTGATCCGCAATTCAAACCTTTCCTTTTCGTTTTCTCGACCTTTTGATGATTGAATTTATCTTAGGAACTCGCAAATTATTTAAGTAATCGGATATTCTTATCATACGTAGCTACATATTTAGAACCTTTAAAATACTTTTTTTGTACGGCTATACAGTAAATAGCACTGGTCGATAATAGGTAACAAACAGCTTATGGACATTGGAACGGACAAAAGTTTATGAACATTGGAATAGGACATACAAAAATCTTATTAGGTACGTACCTACTAGTCTTAAATTCGTTATTGCGCTTTTGCAGGAATTAGATACTGCCTCTCTTAGCTATTTGAAGTATAAATATTATCCAGTGGCTTGACACTCGCCGACCGTGTTCGCAATTCTGATATAAAGGAAGATGCTTTGTATGTAGTAAAAATAAGAGAGGGCATGCTCCGATGTTTCGGATATGTTGAGAATATGGCTGATGAAAGAATGACGAAATAGATACCTATACAATGCGAATGTCGATGGAAGCAGGTGCCAAGGGAGACCAAGACTCACCTATCTAGACCAAATAAATAAGGTGTTATGTGACGTCAGAAGTCTCTGAAACCTGACTGACTCTGACTGATGAATGTGGGCGAAGCATGACAGGTGTGTAAGAATAGAAATATTTGGCACTCTGTGCTCTCTGCCTACCCCGCAAGGGACCTGGCGTGAAAATATGTATGTATGTAATATTATCCATCATAACATGATACTCGTAATACATCTCCTAGGAATTGTTCAGAATCTATTGCTACGGTATATCTATTTCATATTCTGCTCTGGCACAAACGTTGTCAATTTGAAGAAATGCGCTTTTCGATACCATCCCTGTCGCACTCGCACTCGTTCACACGAGCGACAGAGACAGACGTAGAGACAGAAGATGCCGTATCTTTTCGCGATGTAACCGTTCGTGCGTGGTCCTCAGAATACGTGGTGCAATGGTTCTGAGGGTTGATTCAATATCGATGTCAGATACATTGTTCCTATTTTAGATTTTTTTAGTATTACATTTAAATACGTATAAATATGTATATACACACTGCACAATTATATTATTTAAAATAAAATATTATTCTGGTTCATTTTTTAATTTGTGTCTCTGTGGGATATCAATGTCTTTTCTGTAGAGCGTAGAAATAATTAATGAAATGCTATAACCTAATATTTAATTATTAACGGCCCCTTCTTTGGAGGAGAGAGTGGCAAGTGGTAACACGTTACGTCCGAAAGAATGAAGATACTTGACACGCGGTCCTCTCTGTCTAGCAGTAAGAGACCTGGCGTGACGACACAACCTAACAAAATAGGTAAATAGTAAACGAGCAGGCAGCAATTAAAGTGGCAGTACCGTGCATAGACGGCTGCACCCAACCTGTATCAAGATGTATACGAATAGGACTGTCAGCATAGGACTCACAGGAATAGGACAACAAGGATTAGGGCCTAAACTAGGGCCTAGTCCTAACACTAGCGCTATTGGGAAGAGAATTGTTGTAGGGTAATGTGAATAGGATAGTTAGGAACAGGACAGTTAGAATTCTAACGTTAGGAATAGGAATGTTATTAGTTTAGTTAGTATTAATTGAAAGAAGAAGAAGAAACTTAGTGTTAAATTAGTGTCAGTTTCTCAGGTATTTGATTTGTTAATACTATTAATCTGGTAAGTGCATTTTAATATAAAGCAACTCGTATTATTGCTATTTTTCTAACATACAAAAGAACCACTTGACAGTTTCGTTGGGCCAGTCGTTGTAAGGTCGTCTGCCGGTCGAGAGGCCCTGAGTTCAAATCCAGGTTGGATACTTTTGGATTTTTCAAAATTAGGATATCGAGTACCTACAAATTTTTAGTAGTAAATAGCAATAGGCTCACCCCTATTCTATAGTGGAATGTAAACGTGGACGATGAAACCTGGGAATGTACTACACTCTTATGTCCACCTCATCGTGGATGACAGTCGTAATGTCACAAAAAATCTATCTAAATTGAACATTTACAGTTATCTTGACCAATTACACTTATTTCTTACTCACAAATGTGTAGGCCGATACAGTTAAGCATACTGTGGGTTACTTCTTGGATATTTTTTGCGTGTTAAAAATGGGAATTCATTTCGTTTTTACTTAAAAAACACTTTCTGTAAATGAAAAAAACATTAATCAAAGAAACGCTCAGATGTTTCCGTAAGTAACGGAAATGGTTTGTATTTATTTTCGTAAAGCAAGAAGTTATATTAGACCACCTGACAATCTGTTGGCCTACTTATGTAAAATCAATTACTTTTTATCAGAGCGAGTAAATGATATTTATGTAGTGTATAATGTCTGTCCTGTGGCGAAGGAAACACGCCCGTGGTCAGAGTCATTGTGAAGGTCATAACATAGACATAGTTAACGACACATTTTTATTACCGAGGAAGATTTTAAAAAACTATCTTTATAGATTAACATAGATTCAATTGCCTTTTACATTACATGAAATTGGATCGACGATAAGCCTGAGTGTACTTTTCAAAAGTTAATAGTTAAAATAGTTATTAGGGAATTGTCTATTCCAGAAACGTCTGCGTAGTTGCGTAGATTATATACCAGTAGTGAGAAGGTTACCCGCACAATAGTGGTATACAGGTTATTTCCTATCTACCAATGGTGCGTAAATTGACCACCTATCCCTGGTGCGTAGATGAAGCACCTACCAGTGGTGTGTAGATTATCTTTAGATATCATTTGCGGCATGTCCCCGTGCCGAAAATATAAGCGCTTGTTACAGATTTTATAATTCTTAGCGTAATTTAGTTTTAAGGCGTTATAGAATATACGAAATAGTTTCTAATATTACGTGGAGGTTTTATGACCGTTTAAAAGTTATTTAATTTTTTTTAATGAACGAGCATGTAGGACTAAGTAGTACCTGACGAATGTAGAGGAGGTGAAAGAAGTTAGTCAGAACTGTAATAGATAGAAATCTTTGGTCCGCCTTCTCACAATGGAACACGTTATATGTATAGTCATGAAATTGTATGGGAATTGTTTTAATATGCTTCTTCACGATTTAATGCGCTTGCGAAACACGTTTATATGAGACGAGAAGACCTTAAGGTTCTATGTATGCATATGAACAGGTAGGTATATTTGTCCCGGGATGTTACAACATTTCATAGGAAAAAGTTGAGCAACGCTTTAATGATAGAGTGATAAGTATTATCGTTAATTACACAATTATTTCGTAGGTAATAGGAAATGCGAGGAAGATATTTGTAAAATTTCCTGCTTTGAATGCTTTAGAAATTTCTAATTAATTAAAAATATTAAAGATTGGTATCTTTAGTGATTGGTATGATTAGGCTACCTTAATATACCTAATAGAAAATAATGAAAAGTCCCGGAATTTGAGACTGAAATCTGCTAGCGTAGTTGTTTAAATTTCAGTCTGCCATTATTGTGGTCACAAGATCCGTTCTTGGTATTCTTATTTATAATTACATTTAAATATAATTACATTCCTCTTACATTACATTCCTCTGCGTACCTCCTCCGGGACTACAGACTTGAAGTTACGTTTTTATAATGTCATGAATATGAGGAAACATAGCGAAGGAACCTACACACCTTAAATTTTTCCATAACGTTCTTTACCGGTGTGTAGTTATGCACACACCATGCTTGGCCAACGCGCCATACAAGCACACCCATGACCAATAGGAAAACTATACAATAGTTTACGATGGGAAAATCTATTGTTTCCCCTGAAACGCGTCACGCGGTCGCAATGGGGAAATAATACGCGACGCAAATCGTTCATAGTCTCACCTCTGATAGGAATAAATATTTTGATGTAATTTAAATACAGAGTGGAACAGTAGTTAAACAATGAATGGGCGAGCCGACGCGCTGAGGGACGGTAGTGGCCGGTATGCGTTCGCGTCTCCGCGACACGGTGGTCTTGATACTTTCGTTAATATTTCCTTGTGTATGGTAGACGCAGAGACTTCACTTTTTATAATGTTTTTTCACTCCACGCTTAGACCATCACATCATCATTTTCCATCGCCCTTGTAAGCCTCTCCTTTTGACTGCGCTTGTGCATTTTCGTAGCAGGTTTCGGCCATAATCTTCACACTGGACACATGAGTTGAAGATTACAGTTCACATAAATCTGGAGCCGGGGCATCCAACCGTGTCTAAGTAGACTGCGCTGTACTGTGAGACCAATGTTATATTAACGAATACCCTGCACCAGTATATGGTAAGGATAACTGGAACAAATTATAAGCAAAGTAAAAACGAAAGAAAACAAAGCCAAAAATTCAAAATTCTGGTGAAACGTAAAGTAACCTGTTTTCTTCTATTTACCAAGTCCAGTTACTGCGTAATGCCTTACGAATTCCCAGCACACAGAATGATCATCAATTCAAGTATCAAAATCTCTAGTCACAAGCGTTTCGATCTCAAAGACGACTCAGAAGTCACGTAGAGGCGCGGTCGGCGCTGCACGTACACCCATCATCTGAATCGCGTCCGTGACCATAGGGCCGTCTCCTTCACACTTGTGTGGAAACAATACGCCCGTCCCTGTCTGTCACGGCGATCCACCGGGAAATCTGGATGGTACGAAGCCATCGGCGTCGAATTAGGTGCTTTGACATTTCTCTATAAGGCGCTGATAGATTCTGTTTGATATAGTCGGTTGATGTGTGAGTCCGGAGTGAAAGGCGAGCTTGAATCACTACCGCCATTTACGATTTACACTGAAACGGAACGATGAACTTCGTTGTATTATTTTCACCGTGGTACGTGTCATTGTTACTATTTGCTCGTGGAAAACCTTTACTTTTACACGTACTCAGGATATTTAATATAAAATCACGCCTGTATTTTCTCACAGAGGCATACAAAGCAGTGTATTACTTCCACGTTTCAACTCTTATGTTAAATGTTCCATGTAATGAGGGGTGAGCCTAATAGGCTAGTAGTAAATACGACAATAGTATTATCGTACACCGAGTTATTACTACGGGATTCTACTAACTAAACATTTTAGTTAGTAGAATCTAGTAGCACCTGACTCGCGATTTGAACCCAGGACCCCTCGACCAGTGGCCGCACTTGCAACCACTCGACCAACGAAGCAGTCAGTCAGATAAATAGATATTTTTTTACACCCAGATACAGAACAAATACTTGTGCTCATCACACAAATATTTATTCTGGGTGGGAATCGAACCCACGACCCCCGGCCCAACAGGTTCGTCAGGTTAGTCAGGTTCACTAACCACTGCACCAACGGGCCTGTCAATAATTCCTTGTTCGGCTTGTTTCAAATGCACACGCTTTTGTCTATAGGTACACAAACTTTGCGAGCGTTTAACTTTTCACTCCGACTTTGAATATAATATGTACTGAAGTGCTTATTCTGTTGGTTTATTTAAAGCTCTCCGACGTTTAATAAAAACATACCAAGAGTGTCGAGTACGTTAGACATTAAAATTTTCCTCAGGGGAATGTTTCCAGTTCGTGCCATTTCATGATATAAAAACAATTCATTGTTTTGTGTGCTTTATTCACCGCCAGTCGTAATTAATTTCTTGTGTATGATGTTTATGCTGTTGATATTTGCTTAATTGCACGGTTTATATGGCGATTAAATTTCCTTTTTAGTGTTTGAATATGTGCTTACGGACTTAAATTATTCTTTATTGATTTTAAACAATTCGACTAAGATGTATACGAGTTCTCTGCATACAAATGCCGCGAATGACCTTGTGCATACATTGGGCCATTTATACGTAACATAAAAAGCATGTGTAGTAGCTCCGGGCTTTAATAATTTATGAAGACAAGGGAAGTTTTTTTTTTCTTCATAAAACAACAGCAGACAAACGGTTTCGTAGGCGTGTATTGTTTACGTGGCTAGTACT
The DNA here is from genome assembly GCA_018246595.1 of Mimoniades nurscia nurscia. Classification (NCBI taxonomy): domain Eukaryota; kingdom Metazoa; phylum Arthropoda; class Insecta; order Lepidoptera; family Hesperiidae; genus Mimoniades; species Mimoniades nurscia. Next base: position 20,283 of record DWFO01000303.1, read on the forward strand.
AGCCTGGCATGGCGCCAGTAAACAGTAAAACACTAACATATAATGTGACATCATTCGCGCAGTGGACACTCCAGCGTTCGACTGACGCGTTTAATTGAAGCGCCTGCTCATGTGACCTTTGGATAATGACGTAATTTGCGTAAGCTCTTCTTTATTATATTAACGTTAACACGTACGACCACTTATACTTCTACCCTCAATCTGGTGTTGTTGTGGTCAGCGGTGCCATTGTTACTCAGCAGGTGACAACGCTGTCACATAGATGGCAGCATTATCGGCTAGGTGGCAACACCATCGTCTTTAACAGGGTATTGCCCGCAGGAACTCCAACATTTTTGTGCGACTAAACAAACTTCATGGTCTGCTCTACATTCTACGTATATAATTGTATTAAAGTACTCCATTATCTCACTGATTTTCGCTTTTTCTTTTATACCTTGATATGTACACCTTAGCTAAAGTGTCGTTATGCTTGACGAACATTATTCACTTTTTATATTCTTTAATTATCAGCCAATAATCACTTTATTTGCCATTCTAAATCATAGCACCAGAACAATGATCAAAACGAGTTCGTTCATGAGATTTTAGTTTGATCTTTTATCGGAATTTCCTACAACTTGGTTTTGTAATTTGCTTTATCATCAGGCTTATTAGTCATTTATTATCACATTGTTTGATTAAGTATGGCACATGGAGTCTTTCTTGTCCAACTTATTATTATTCGGTACCTTATCAATTCTTTCACACATAGCCCGTAGCCGTTGCTCGTAATACTGCCTTCCGATCGGTTCATTTAAATCCCGTGAACAATGTTCTCATTCTCTTTATAATTATGTACATATCTGCGAACACATTTTACCTGAGCTCACGGGCATTGTTTATTCAGTCATATCTTTTTGCTGATTTTCTCTCAACTTTTTATTTTTCTGTGCCTTTGATAACGTATACGTAAATATTGTCAATTCTCGCGCGTCAACGTGACACTCGCCAACGTCCGAGTGGAATAATGCAGCTTTAGATACGCTTTCGTATTCCGTAAATAACGATAGTTTTGTTGTGCAATTTGAACTCGGATTTTGCATAACGACAATGGTATCTATGAACATTGTTTACGCTCGAATAAGTATCAACCGTCGCGCCGCCTGCAGCTATAATGTGGCATTATGTAGACTTTATGAACGCGGGGCCGTCCATCCACAGACAGTACATGTAGGGCTTAGACAGAATTGCATATTTATTTTATCCGCGATTTTATTTGTGCCATATAAGCTTTTAAATATATTATTTTCAAATAACATCACGTAAATATTTCCCCGAAGGTATATGCAAGGGATTGTAGTACTTTTCAGCAGCTATTTTATACATCCCATGAAATAGTGACTAATAACATGGAATATTGATCCTTGAATTTAAAATTTTATCGAAACAAGTATTTGCAATTGTTGTATTAGAATTTGTACTCTATAGTTGTCGCTGGTATGTTTGAAGTCGGTTGCGATTTTAACGTGAGCTGTTTGTCCAGTTTACCGTTTTGTTAAAACGTCCGACATTGAAAACATGGGATGATTTTGAACCCACTGTATCCTTCCATTAATATGTCGGTGTTTTCTGAATGATAAAAAGGATTAACGCCGTGGTTTTCTACGCTAGCCATAATTCAAATCTGCGTCGTTGGTCGTGTTGGTTGCAAGCGCGACAACCGATCGGGAAATCTTGGTTTCTCATCCCGAGTCGAGCATTATTGAATTTTTTCAATTTAGATTTTCTAGTAGTGGCTCGCAGTCTGGACAATAGTCTCACCACCTGTTCCATAGTGCGACGTAAACGTAACTGCTGAAACATGGGAATGTACGAGGGGAGGTCCAAGAGTTCGTGGAATGAAAGGGTTTTAAATAAAATAAAACTATAAATCTATTTTTCCTTTTCAATATAGTCTCCCATAAG